>JANRGW010009593.1:0-10227 GCA_024733675.1 Psilopsiagon aymara | reverse complement strand
CTGCAGCCCCTTCAGGCACTGGAGCTGCTCTGAGGTCTCCCTTCAGGAGCCTTCTCCTCTCCACGCTGCCCCAGCCCCGCTCTCTCAGCCTGGTTCCAGAGCAGAGCCGCTGCAGCCCTCGCAGCAGCTCCGTGGCCTCCTCTGGACTCACTCCAACAGTTCCACGTCCCTCTTGTGCTGCTGCCCCAGACCCAGGACTGGGGGGGGGGGGCGCTTCTCAGAGCACAGCAGAGGTGGGGAACCCTCTCCTTTGACCATATCCCACATCCCTTCAGTGTTTCGGGGATTCCATCTGTGCATCAATCTCCTCCATACTCGTGGAGATGCTGAAGATTTTGTCACTGCTGCCAAGACCGATGTTCTCAGGGACATGGGGACCTCCTGTCTCCACACACCCCCCTTCCCCAAGCCCGTCTCACCTCTCTGTTGATGGCAATGAGGTTTTGATCCAAACGGACAATTCGAATCTTCACTGGAGAGAGCAAACACAAGAGCAGGAGTGAGCACTACAGCCTTGGACCCAAACCTGGGGATCCCACCCCAAGAACCTGGGAGCTCCTCCAGCTCCTTCTGCCCCTCACCAGTTTGTCCAGGCTCATAGACATCCTTGTCTGTCTGCACCAAGGTCCTCAACTCCAGAGCTTTGACCATGACATTCCTCTGCTTAAAGACATTCAGGGAACCCCCCTGGATGGAGATGTGAAGACGAGCAACCTCCTTCATCCCGGCAGGAGGAGTAGAACTCTGCCCACAGAGAAACATCAGAAATGGTTTCAAAGCCTTTATTTTGGATGCCAGTGTGACGCCATACCTGTCCCTCACCATCATCACCCCACTGACCCCTGAAGGCATGAGGGACCTGCTATGAATGGGAAGATGATGCTCACAAGGTCTCTATACATGCTGCATGTCCCTCCACTCTTCGGTTCACCCTTGGCCATCCAGATGGACCCCAGTCCCCTCCCTGTTCCCCCAGCCCGGCTGTGGCAGAGGGGCTCTGACTCACGTTGGGGAAGCGGGGCCAGTTCAGCTGGAGGATCTCATTGCCCTGCTCCTCCAGGGTGACGTTGGGGACTCCGAGCTGGCTTTCCAGGTGCAGGGTCACCCGCACGGGTTTATCCAGGTCCATGAGGTGGATGTGTACTTTGCCGGGGTATGGGTAGTAGAGCGTGGAAGGGAAGAGCACCAGGTAGTGCCTGGAGAGGGGACACTTTGGCAGTGGAGGAGGCCAGGGACCTCCCCCCGAATCCCAGTGCTCCCCTCACTCCAGACTCTCAAGGCAAAGGATGCTGGAGGTTTTCTAGCCCTGGATGCTCTCTGCAGGACTACACCAGCCAGCCTTCCACCCGTGTACCCAGGGAGGCTGGCCAGAGCACAGACTGGAGCAGAGCCCCCCCTTGGGAAAGAGCTGCGGGGTTGATCTGCAGGAGGAGGAAAGGCTCTGCTCATCCTCCAGCTTGTGTGAGAGGTGGCGTCTGCACCAGCTCAGCCCAGAGACACCGACCCCAGGGACAAAGTCTTCTTATGGGGACAACCACCACCCTGAACGTTTTCCCCCCAACCAGCCTCCACAGTCATGGCAAGGATTGTCACACCACCGAGACCACCCTCGGACAGGCAGACACGGAGAGGGCTTACGGCTTTGCAGATGCTCCAGCTGTGAGATACAGGATGCAAAGCAGCAGGCAGGGCAAGGCGGCTGCAGATCCCATGCTTGGAGGAACAAGGTGGTCCCAGAGGCCCTGTGCTGGGTTTTCTTCCTCTCCTCAAGCTTTCATCTCCCTGCAGGCAGCAAACAAAAGCCAAGCGAGGTCTGTATCTAGGACTCAGCCATCCAGCCAGGACAATGTTTAACCACCAGACCCAAGCTCTGATGGGTTCAAGGCTCTGGTCACCCAAACCCCACCCATAGTGGTGGGACTGCTGAGTCAGCTCAGAGCTGATGGACTGACTGCACACAGGGAGTCCTGGCAGGAGCAAAGGGAATAAAGGGTCTTTCTGGGAAGTGAGATCTTCACATGTACATTGCCCTTGACCATGTCCATGGGACAGTTCTTGATCCAGTGAGTTGCTGCTCATGGCAAAACTCCATTGCGCTGCTCGTGGTGTCTGTCTGGGTGGATGATGCAACGGCTTTGCAGAGGTTCCTCCATGGGCCAGGCACTCCAAGAGCAGGAATGATGCCAGACCGGAGAACTGTGCCCTTGTTTGCTCATGGCTCACACATCTTATTTGAAGATGGGAGGTGAAGGCTGCCTACCCTGCAACCAGCACTGGGGACAGTCATGTGCTGCCTTTCCCCTGCCCTAATGTCACCATGGGGTGGCTGGGACAGGAGCTGCTCTGTTGGGAAGGAGCCAGTAGATACCCAGAGCCATCCCTGGCTGCAGGGAACAGGCCAGGGGAGGTGGCAGATGACGGATGGGTCTGGTTGTGCCATGTTCTGGAGGCCATGGGGAGGTCTCTCCTGTTCAGCCAGTTCCACCCCCCTGCCACATGCAGGGACACCTTCCACTGGAGCAGTGCTCCAACCCCTGTGTCCAACCCGGCCTTGAACACTGCAGGGATGGGGCAGCCACAGCTTCTCTGGGCACCCTGTGCCAGCGCCTCAGCACCCTCACAGAGAAGATCTTCTGCCTCAGAGCTCATCTCAGTCTCCCCTCTGGCAGTTAAAGCCATTGCCCTTGTCCTGTCCCATAAGGAGATGGATCCCCCTCCCCACACATCCCTCAGCACCGGAGGTGCAGGCAGGACACAGTGCACACTCAGCACCAGGTATGAAGTGTTTAATCTCACACCCTTGTCTCATAGTTCAGCATCGTGACAACATCCCCTGCACCTCCTGCTCCTCCCCAGGCCACACACTGTGCTCCTCAGAGCTTGCTGCATCAAAGCGGCATCTCCAGCTTGCAGTAGCCTCTGGAAGAAGCAACCCAGCGAGAGTCCATGGGGGAACCCCAATGAGAGTCACACCATCAGGGGTGGAAAACAGTGCAGTGAAGCTGCAGCCCCGCCTGGCACCTCTCTGTCCCCTTCTCAGTGTGCATGCAGGAGCCACCCAGGCAGACAGTGCTTGTTACCCAGGACCAGACACAGCACCAAGCTGGAGGGAGGCAGGCAATGCCCTGGGGAGGGGATGCACAATCATAGCAAGGAGCTTTAGGAGCACCTTGCACTGGTTTTGGGGTGCTGCCCTGTCCCCGTGCTGCAGTGCTCTGCTTCCCCTTGCTCCAGGCTGCTGGGGCAGTGCAGGTCTGGGGGACACATCCACAGGGGACAAGGGGACAGCATGGCCCAGCCTCTGGCTGTGCCACCTCCCTTGTGGCCCTGAGGGAGTTGGTCCATGTGCCTAATTGCTGGTCCCAGTTGTGCTCTCCTCACACTGGGGGCTGCTGGTCCCTCTGCCAGCCCCAGCCCCAGCCCAGTGTGGGTGCTGAGGATGCTCAGCACTCTGGTCCCCACAGCAACTTGCAGACATCTCAGTGAAAGCATCAACCATAGCCTGGCGGACAGTCTCGGTCAGTCTGGGGACATCTGTGGAGCTCAGGCCCTGGGTTTCCACCTTGGGGAGGATTTGGATGGTGCATGTCCCTGCATAGAGAAGGGGAAGACCAGGGATGCTGTTAGATGAACCTACCGGGAAGCAAGTCTCCCCACCAGCCTCAGCGTTCCACAGAGACCTCCAAGCCACACATGCCTCATCCCTATAACCAGCCCTGACCACCTTCCTGCAATGGGGCTTCTTGTCCATGACTTACCAGAGGTGAATTTCTTTTCCCTGGAGTTGAAGAAGTCCCAGTATGGGGAGAATACGATGGGGAAAATGGGGACCTGAAGGACATGGAGTATTAGGGGTGTCCATCACACAGACCCCCCTCCAGCTCCTGACATGGCCCAGGCTTCAGCAGCTCCCTGTGCCCTCACAGGGTGCCTGTCCCTGGGGACTGCAGAACCCAGAAGACCCTGATGTCCCCCATCCCACTTCCCCAGGGTGCACGTTCCCCTATTCCATCGAGGGCAAGTGGAGGGGAAGGTTGGCCTTACCTGAGCCTGCACAGCCAAGTGGAAAGCCCCACGCTTGAAGGGCAGCATGGATTTGTCCTGGTTTCTGGTGCCTTCAGGGAAAATCCACACTCGGAGCTGCATAGGACAGGGGGGGAAGTGAGCATGGACCCAACCCAGTCACCCTGGAAGCCACCTTGCCCCACTGGTGCTTGCTCCCCAGCTCCCCCCTTGCTCCCTCACGTTTTCGCGCCGCATGGTCCTGGCCGTCTGGGAGATGACGTTGATGGCATCTTCTCTCTTGTAGCGGTCAATGAAGATGATGCCACTGAGCCAGCAGGCCCACCCCACCATGCCCATGTATAGGAGCTCCTTCTTGGCGATGGGCACACAGCGGTCAGGGATGACCTCCACCATGGCTAGAGGATGGATGGAGAGGAAAGGATCAGTCCATGCCCAATGGCACCCAGCACCAACCAGCCCTGTGCCTGTAGTGACCCCTTATCATCCTCCATTGGCCCAACCCTCCTTCTGTAGCACACCCATAGCCCCGAGCTCCTGTCCCACCACCTCTTCTGGCTTATGCCTACCACACTGTCCTGTACAAGCCCTGGTCCTCACCTCTCTGGGACCCCAGAGGGTGAACCTGATCCAGTCCTGCAACACCCCAAAAGCTGCCTAAGCAAGTGCTAGGGCCCCCATCTCCTTTGCACTTACTCATGAGGTCAAGGGAAGCTTGGTGGTTGCAAACTATCACATAGAGCTCCTCGGTGTTCAGGTGCTCTGAGCCCCACACCTGCATCTTGATGCCATACAAGCGTTTGAGGGGCAGGATCGCAGCACGCAGGAGCCTAGGGCAGAGGAACACACATCAGGAGCAGATCACACGGAGTGGGGCTGTGATGTTTTCCCACTCAGGGAGCAAAGCACAAGATGGGCCAGGCTAGATGTGGTCTGAATGAGCTCAGACTGTGTCAGTCTGTATTCAGCCTTTGCTTTTCTAAGCACATTTCTAGCCTGCATAGCTCAGAGCTAACCTTGTAACCACCCTCAAGGTGAGACCAGCTGCTGTCAGTAGGAGAAAGTCTTCGTTGGAGCTGCTGACAAGGAAGAGCAGCCAACACAAGGGAGAAGAACAGACTTTCTGATGCTCAGGGATGAGAGGAAAGCAAAAAGAGAAGGATGGGATTTCTGCCTGCAGCCAAGGTGCAAACCACCACAGCCCAGTGAGGAACCACAGGTAAGCTTTACCCCGAGGCTCACGCAGTGTACAGCTGGAAACCAGCACTGCAGACACATAGAGCCAGAGGAGCTGGATAGCAACCCAGCGGAGCTGAGCTGTAGGTGGATGAGCTCTGGACAGGACATGAGGAAACAGCCTCAAGCTGCACCAGGGCAGGTTTAGATGGAGATGTGGAACAATTCCTTCCCCAAAGGGTGCTCAGGTATTGGAACTGCCCAGGGCAGGGCTGCAGTCACCATCCCTGCAGTGTTCACAACCTGGATATGAGGCCCCCAGTGCAATGGGTCAGTGATGGCCTTGGCAGTGCTGGGAACAGCTGGACCAGATGAGCTTAAAGGTCTATTCCAACCGAGTTCATTCTATGACTGTATGAAGGTGGTCATGCAGAGGAACAGTCTAGATGGTTTTACAGGGATGTGGATGTCTCCATGGATTGTCCCAGCAGAGCAGCCAAAGGGCAGCACAGTGGGCACCAAGCTCTTGGGGCTGCAGGTGGAGGGGGAAGAAAGCAGGGAAGGGGAAACCAACTCTGCTTCATTCTGCAGAGGAAATCACAAAGAACAGCTTCACTGGAGCTGCAGCATCAGGAAGAGACAGACCTTTCATCTGTGCTGATGGAAGGAGGAACAAGGAAGAGCGGTGTCACCATCCAGAGAGGGCTGGACCAGATGGCAGAGCTGATGAGGGGTGACACTCAGTATGAGAGTAACAAAAGGAACGGAAGGAGGATGAAGCAACGGGGATTGCGGCACCCACAGTGGAGATAAAGAGCTGAAACGCTTTTGGCATTGAAATGGGGCGCTCTCCAACCCATGGCATGAAGAGTATCCATGTCAGGACCCACACATGTGGAAGCAACTGGCCCCAGGGAGCCCACAGAGGCAGGGCACAGGGCTGTCAGCAGGAGCTCAGCACCAGAGAGGGATGAGAATAAGCTTGAGAGGGGAGAGTAGAGGTAGGCACAAAGGAAGAAGGAGACATGATGTTTAGAGGGTCCATTGTATCAGCAGAACACCCATCCCTTGGGAGATGTAGGCTCAGAGATCCCTGTGTCTGCAGAGAAGCAAAACACTTGTGGCAATGCCCCAAAGCCAGGAGTAATAATAGGAGTGTGCTCCAAGCCGGAGGCTTTGGGATTTGGAGCCTGAGGAGGAGATGAAGCTGGGCGTGATGCTCCCATGGAGGATGGCTGCAAGGTGTCGGTGGGACAAGATAAGGCAGTGTGAGTCACACTGAGTCACCCTGGGATTTCCACTGAGCCGGAAGCATTTGCGCCAGAGCTCGGAGCACCTCTGGAGGCATCCATGTGTGCACAGCACTTCTGCATCAAACTTCTGCGGAGGGCCCAGAATCCATTGGCATCAACACACGATGGCTCGAGCCCAGTGATGCCACAAGCTTGGGCTTCTTTCACCCTGACATAATGGCATCCCTCCTGGCACGCTTATCATGCCCAGGAATCCAGTGTCAAGATTGCATCACCCTTGAAAGCAATTGGACCTTCCCCTCATGTTGCACAGCGATGTTATCTGGGCTGCCACCACCCTGGAGCAGAGCTGAGAGCTGGGACAGGACTGTGCCATGCCCCACAGCTGCTGGCACCCAGACATCCCCAAATCTCTCTGCTAAAGCACAGTTCCTGGGGCTCCCACTGGGCAGGGAGATGGTGATGGGGTTGCATTTCCATCCTGCTAATGGCCAACCCCCAACCTGTAATCCACTCAACTGATGACCCCAATATAGTGACCCCCAAGAATGATCTCTTTTATGCTATGCCATCCTCCAGGTACCATTAATCCTGACCCAGATGGCCACCTCCATCATGGTGTATCCCTCCCTTGGGATGGCCAGCAACTCTTCACCACACCAGAAGATGCAGACACACACTTCATTGCCACATGGACATGACCACAGCCCTTGATGTGGCCCCAGGACTCAATCAGTATTGCTGGGGCAGGAGACAGCCTGTGTCCACAAACTCGCATGAGCTCCTCCACCCAGCCATCTCCACAGCAGACACACATCCCCATGCCATACTCACTTCATGTTCTCCACAGAGCGTCCCCGAAAAGCTGCGAAGGGGGACAGCAGGGTAGCCATGACCATGATCCAGCAGTTGAAGAAGGCCACCTTGCAGAAGTAGTGGAAGGTGGCATTGTACCGGTAGAGCAGCAGGGCTGCCAAGGGCAGGAGGAGCAGCAGCCCATGGAGCAGGACCACCTCCATCATGCTGCCCTGGCAGGAGGATGCTGAGGAGCTCAGCCCAGGAGCAGGGAGAATGGCACAGGGGATGCCGAGGAGCATGAATGGTGGATGAATCAGGTCTATCAGCAGAGCAGCATGTGGGCGTTTGGGGCTGGTCCAGGGCAAGGTGCTGCGTGTATCTCACCCTGTGCAGAGGCTTGAGGATGGACTGAATTAGATGGGAGGCAGGCAACCGCACCAAGGGTGGAGAGTGGTGGTGAGTCAATGCCGGGGACCCTGGGTCACCCGAGGAGTCACTGCTGGGAAATGCCTTTCTGGGCTGTTAAAACCCATTGCAGAGGTGCTGGAACATGTCCAGAGAAGGGCAATGGGGCTGATGCAGGGCCTGGAGCACAGAGTGATGGGGAACAGCTGAGGGATCTGGGGGTGCAGATGGAGAAGAGAAGGCTCAGGGGGGACCTGATCACTGCCTACAACCTCCGGAGAGGAGGATGGAGCCAGGAGGGGGCTGAGCTCTGCTCCCAAGGAACAAGGGATGGGACGAGAGGAAACGGCCTCAGCTGCATCAGGGCAGGGTGAGATGGAGCTGAGGTACAATTACTTCCCCAAAGGGTGCTCAGCATTGGAGCTGCCCAGGGCAGTGCTGCAGCCACCATCCCTGTGAGTGTTCACCATCTTGAGGATGAGGCCTCAGTGCCATGGGTCAGTGGTGGCCTTGGCAGTGCTGGGAAACGGTTGGACTGGAGGAGCTGAAAGGTCTTTTCCAAAAGAGTTGATTCTATGATTCTCCGACTTGATGCCAACAGATCTGTTGCCCACAAACATGTCCATGCTTTGGGCACCTCTCCCAGCTGCAGGGACCCCAACCCTGGGAAAGGAGAATCACAGCTCATAGGGACAGCAAGAGCTGGTTCTGGCCCATGCCCATCACCCCAAGGCTTGCCACAGATCCCTGTTGGCATCATGGCTAATCCCCAATCATTGGATTACTGGAAGACATCCCCCTGCTGCTCCCTGCCTGGGTCTGCAGCAGGCATGTGGTGCCAGCACTCTCCATCTCTCTGTTCCCTCCATGCTTGGCTGCAGGAGCCCCTCACTGTTCCCCTCCCAAGGCCCAGCATGTGTCACCAAGGTCTAAGCAATGCAACAGGGGTCTGAGCCCCATCACCCCCTGCTCCTAACCCGGGCTGAAGGAGATGTCAGAGGCTGCCCCAGTTGGCAGCAAGGGGCTGCATTGCGTTAGGTGTTTACAGAGGTGTAATTAGCCCGAGCAGGCTATAATCAGCCTCTCCTCTGCTCTGCTGCTCTCGCACTGGGCACGCAGGATCCAGGACAACACTGGGTTGAGCTGCAGAAGCTCTGGTCTTGCTTTTGTGATTGCAGAGCTAACTCCGGCCTGCTCTCAGCTGCCAGCAGCATCTCCCAGCCCGGCTCCTCCATGTCCCAGCGCTGCCAGGATGTTCTTATGCCCCAACCCATCAGTTTGCCTCTGAGCAGGAACCTGTGAGCAGGGTCCTCCATTCATGCCTTCCCATCACAACAAAACCACAGCTCTGGGGCAAAGTCCCATTACACCCCACTGGAGAGAAACATCACATCCCCTGGGTCAAACCCAGCAGCCCTGCCCTCATCTGACACAACCTACCTTCAGCAAAATCACTGTGCATCACTCCTGCTCCATTCTGCCCCATGCTTATGGCTGCCTTTTCCATCCTCACCCTTTCCCTGTCCCTGCTGATGAGGGTACAAGAAAGTGCCTTTGCGCTCCTGACTGTGTGATGCTCCCACTGTTGCCAGCTGAGGGGTGCCCCGGCTCATCCAGCATGACCCAGAGAGGGTTCCAGGGGTTGCTTCCACCATGGGTGTTGCAATTCCTATTGCTTCATCCTCCCATTCCTCTCATTATTCTCATATTCAAGCAAAGATTGGGCCACATCTTCAGCCTACCCTTCCTGTCCACCCCATTCCCAGGTGACTCCATTCCCAGGTGACTCCTCTCCTCCTCCCTACCTTCCTGCCCTTAAGGATGTGGAAACCTCTGTGCACCTCCTTTCCCATCAAACTCAGCTTTCCTTTTGGATGCCTCTTTCCCTTCTGCTCTTGCTGCTCTGCCAGGGCAGTCTCACAGCCTGCAGATGGGCCCTCATGCTGCAGCCCAAAGCTGACTTGTTTGCTCCATGTTTGGGAGCTTCTCCTCCAGCTCCAGCAGGAGCCAGGCTGGGTTTTGCTGCAGGGGGAAGATCTGCCTGTGCCAGAGCACAGCTTAGTCCTGGGCTGAGGGATGATGAACCCTGCTTTCCATTGAGAAGCCAGGACAGAGACAGGAAAACCCTGACACGGGATGAGTACAGAAGAGACGGATTTAAGCTTAGGCACCAGATTTCTGCATGCTCAGAGCTCCATGTGACAATCAGCCCTGAAGTCCCCTCCTAGGAGCTCTCCTGTTAAGTCAAGGACTACTGGCAACTGGCCTAGAACCCCACCGGGGTCAGGGTCCCGTCACCCCTAAATCAAGTTGGGGAAAAGGCAGAGGCAGGGGACAGCTTCCAGCACCCAAACTGCATCTGTCCCCACTTCCCCCTTCTTCCTGGTGAGCAGCAGAGACACTGAGTTCTGGGGACCCCCAGGATCACCCCTTTTCAGGCTGCTGCCCCTACTTGAAGGGGAGTTACAGTTCCCGGAGCAAGGTCCTGGGGCCGTTCGGCCCGGGGAGAAGCTGCTCCCGAGAGCCACAGACGGGGTCGAAGGGGAAGGGGGAAGGGAAGGGGGAAGGGAAG
>JANRGW010009591.1:0-82614 GCA_024733675.1 Psilopsiagon aymara | reverse complement strand
CGGCACCTCCCGCCCTGCCCCAGCCCCAGCTGTGGTGTCAGTCCCAGCTCCAGCCCCGGCCCGGTCCTGTTCTGCGCACAGCGGTGGACCCTCGGGCAGAGCGCACGAAGGGCCATGGCGCGGACCCTCGGCGCTGTCCTCCACCTCCTCCTCCTGTGCTGCTCCGCGGCGGCCGGGTATGTGGGGCCGGATGGGTTGGGTGCGGGTGGGTGTGCGGGGCACCGCTCCTCGCTTCCCCGCCCGGTGTGAGGCAGCGGGGCGCTCCCGCGGGAGCAGCCGCGTACGCATCTCCTGCCTCCGCCGCGGGTGCGACAGAGAAGCCTTCCAACATGTACCGTGCGTTGTTATGTGGACGCTGTTCCTTGCTTGGGGATTTCATTTCACTCTCTGCCTTTTCTCCCTCTGCCCGTTTGGATTTTCCAGTCCTACGTTCCTGGTGGCAGTTCCCTGGAACATCAGGCCTGGAGCGAACGTGAGTGTTGGGGTAGCCCTGCTGGCGGACAGCCCAGCCCTGGTCACCGTAACGGGAGAAGTGATCAGAGATAACGAGACCATCTTGAGCAAGGAAATGGTCTTTGAGAAAGGTAAGAGAATGGAGCTGCCCTGGGAGGATTTAGATTTGCGTTCTCCCACAAATATTTTGTTACTCTTAAAATATCACAGCTTCTAAACGGTACTAAAATAGGAACTTGATTTTACCAAGTGGGAGTCACTTCTGGGAAAACAGTCTTGTACTCTGCTGGCTCTGTCTGCAGGTGGGTGACTGCGCTGGATAGTGAGTGGTTGCATGGGTGTGCAAGCTCATTGTAAACTCTGAAAATGATCAGGTAGTAGCAAAGTGAGATGGATGTGGGCTTTCTGAGGAGTCAAGAAGTACTCTGGTCAATGCAGTGTGGCCCCTGAAGAAGTACTGGCAGAGCTGCTCACTGGTAGGTGTGTTGCTAAGGTGCAAGGTGGATGCAAGTGAGTGGAATAATGGGTGGAACAAACAAGGTATTACAGCAGCTGGAGCTGGTTCTCATGCCCTAAGAAAGGGAGGACATGAGGACAACAGGAAAACAGAGATGACTGTGTCAGATACCATTACTTGGAAGCTCTGCATTTGCAGAAACATAATTTTTCAAGGAACAAGAACTGAATCGTGTGACAGGTTGGGGATTGACGATAAGTAAACCTTAGAACAGGCTGATTGATGCCCTATGGGCAGCAGTAGGGTAGTGGTGTCAGCTCTGAGTAGTTGGAGAACGGAGATATCTTGGTCATTGCTCCTTTTTATAAAGGGTGTCTGGGAACAGAAGCATAGAGATGTCCTGCCTGAGATTTGCCCTCATAGAATCATAGAATAGTTAGGGTTGGAAATATTTTTGTCTGGATAATCCAGCTTTTGGACTGCTTGTAGCATGAAGCAACATAAATGACACCCAAGCTCCAGCATTTTATTTGTCGGAAGGAGAGTCTGGGGGCAGTATAAAGTCATAAAAAATCTACCCTGCTATAATAAACTTTCTTCTTGCTGGTGTCATCTGATTTTTTCTGGAATGTCTTAATGTAGATGCCTTGATTGGAGGCATCACACCTTCATTTCAAAGCCTTCCTGAAAGCCCACCTCTCTTCACAACCTGTATACACTGAGGCTTTGAGTGTGATGGAGTGCATTTGACCAGATTAAAAAATTCATGGCCCCATATGCAGAAAAGCATGACTGACCCAAACTCATCTGTCTATTTCAAGTGTTCTGAAAAAGTTTTCCAGACCTGTGCCTTGGCAGGCTTTACTTCAGGTTGGGTATTGTTTATCCACTCTCACTCTATGTTGTTATCAGATGTATGTCCTCCCGCAGTTAGTGTAAAAGCATAATCCTGAGGCAGATTTTCTGTAGTGCTATGGCTAATAAAAAAAAATAATTGATAAGTGTTCATTCCTGATTTAAATCTAATTTATGTGTCTAATCTGTTAGTGTCCACATCTAACACTGATAGTTGTGGTGATGTATGCCTAAGGCAGTTACTTTAGGAGGAAGATTTGTTATCATCTAAAATCTGCATGCACATGAAACAAGCAGGCTGTTATGCCTATGGTCCTTTATCTTAAGTCTCCATAACATACTATATGCCATATTTAGATCCTGTTTATGCTAAAGTACAGACCAAGCCTATTGGGCTAAACATGGTGGAGGAGTCAGCAGTGGATAAAGGAACATTCTTACTGTTTATATCTTTACTGTTTTTAAAAGAAAAACTGTCTTTTCTTCCTCTTAACTATGCCGGCTTGTATTTCCTGCCCCTATATATTCTGCTTAACATCAAGTTCAGCGAGCTTTCCATGAGTTTCAACCTGTGTGGTGGTGTTCTTTTCAACATTAAAAAGCAGACAAGCAACTAATAATTCCAGGCATGTGACAATACATGGTTGTCTCTATCAGCGCAGCACACAGACCATGCTTTACACTAGGAGTTACTGAAGTCAGAGTAAGGGTGGGTGATAGGAGCAGGAATGATACTGTATCAGGCTAGATACAGTGAGGAAGAAGAAGAAATGCTATAGTACATTGCTTGAAATGCATGGATTTATTGCTAGTTTTCAATCTTTTTCCTGCCTTTTAAATATATATTTGTTTTTTCCATGCTTTTTTACTTGATGAATAGAACAGGGAAAAAGTAAAAAAGGTGCTGAGCATGTGGTGTTTTTCCTTTTGCAAAAATCCTTAAAATTTAGTGTGTGGCCATCCATTCTTTAAAGTCAAGTTGCATAATTTATTAGTCATTCGTTCTCTGTGAGCAAATTCGTAAGCAAAACGGTTATGAGCCAGGAGCAAGGGAACTGCCCTGTAACCGGATGTAGTGTTGAAGGCGTGCATCTCAAAGTGCTGCAGGAGTGAGTACTCTGTTGTGAATAGGGTTACTCAGAAAGAAGTTTGTTAGAACAGGATTCTGAAGCTTTGAATTCTTCACTGAAGTGCAAAACAACCTTAAAATAAGATATGTAGTGATATTGTTTAGCTGTGTTAGTCTTAAGAATGTGACTGAAGGAAGATTGAGAGAGTTTTTATTAGGCCAGCTGTTGCAGATGAAGGAAAAAACCTAAATGTATCTCCAGGCATACAAAATCTTCTCTAAATGACATCATAGCTGCATATATTAGTACTCAGAAAATGTTGCTTTATCTGTCACTTGGGCATTAGGTTACACAGAGAGGCTTATACAGTGGTATTACTGTTCCTGTGGTGCACATGAGTTTGATGACTTTTACTGCCATATGTGTCTATGCAGAATAAGCATTAAAGAAGGCAGAGTGTAGCTGCAGTTGTTGACTGTGCTGAATAACCAGAAAGCTGGAACTGATTGCCTGCCTTGGTCATGCTGCAACTTCAGCGGCAATGCTTCCTAAGCTGGCACAGTTGTACTCTGTATTTTTCCTTGCATGGTGACAGCAAAAGCAGGGGATTAACTGCTTTGAAAAACTGATCTGACTGACAAATGAAGTTTTGATTTTGTTGAATATTTGTCTAGGCAGACAAGTACCCTGGTTCACTGAGCAAATGTTTGTGTTGATGGAACTGAGGTGGACACAGAGTTGGGAACTGGGGACAGAGGAAAGGCTGAGGACAGTGTTTTTGCTAGAGCTGTTTGATTTTGCAGGCTGAGGTCAGCTGAATACCTAAGCGCAAGAGTTATTACATACCTGTCTGGCAAAGCGCTTCTGCAGTTGCTTAAAGTTAAGGATGTGCTCTGGTTCTTCAGCAGCAGCTCAGTATGGTGCACGTACAGGTCTAGATTTCTGAGTTAGTTTTGTAAAGTGATCTTGTTGAATTAAGGCACTGTTATTTTTCTTTATATAATGTAACCCTTGCTTTATATAAGAAATAGAGTGCTTGTCCTCTTATGGTTGATAAAATACTCACTGTTCTAATGTTACTGGAAGTGGAATTTTGATAGCTGAGTGATTCTTGGGAAATAGTCCTTTAGAGAAAGGCTTTAGCAGTGGAGGTTGTTGCACGTCTTTATCATGGTTTTCATATCACAAAGAGAAAAGAAATACATTTATTAATAAATGGCTACTTTGCATTCTTTAGAGTGAGGGAGAAAGTTTGCATGCAACATGCATTTAAAGAAGTACTGATATTTTGAGCTTGTCTCTATATTCTAGGACCCAAATATGCTGTAGCAAGGGAGACCGTTCATGACCTATGTTTTGGTACAGAAATGAAATTAATTAGATTAAATGTGAAAACAGACCTATTCAATGCCTGCAAGAATGGTGTTGCTGCTACAGGTAAACTTCTTGTGAGCAAGCACAACCAAAAAAAAGGACAGTGTGTTACCAGGAGAGATTAAGTTTCCATTGTCTGCAGCAGACTTCAGAAAAACACAGAACGCTAACTAAAGCTGCTACTGTGCGCCGTATTGAGCCTTGACACATTTTCTGTGGAGATGCAGTGTCACAAAGTTCCTCGCCCTGATTGAAAATGACTGCAGAAGATAACAATGGCTTATGTGCAATTTGAGCTGTTGGGTTTTCTGGGTCAACAAGAGAAAAATAATGATGGGAAAATAGGCAAGTCAAATTTTCTTCATGAATGGCTTGATTTTCAGTGATTACAACGAAGGCTGATTCTTGTCATGCATATTTATCCAGTCATTGATCAATAAAGATGTAGTTTGCATTGGCAAGAAGTGTTGTCTTACAGGGTTTACTACGCAGACATTGCAGTGTTAGTGTATGAGAAATCTTACGCCTTATTGCGAGAGCTTCTGAGAAGTCTTTCTTCCTTGCTGGTGCTGGAATGATTTGGAAACAGTAAGTAGCATACAAGCTGAAAAACAAATCAAGTTTAAGAAAAGGTTTCATCTATATTGAGGGGTCATAATTTACCTGACTGCAGGAAGTTTTTTAATTCTTAAGATTTAGTTAAGGCTTCTGGTATTTAAGGTACAACATAATGTATTTAAGTCATGGTGAGTGAAAACTGCTTTGTGAAGTGAAGAATCTGGTTTACAATGATGAGTAGATTGGATTCTCTCTAAATTTTTTGTTAATTGGTTTGCAGTGCTTTTCTGTACTTCTAGAGGGGAATAAATATACTTGTTGACAGAGGTTATGAGCTAGAGCATGATTAATACTTGGCTAGGATTTACAAAACATGATAGAGTTTGTGAGAGCATGTGTCAAGCTCAGACATGTAGTGATCATCCATATAGACAATGGAAAAACTGCTTTTACCAGAAGGCATGTTTTGCATATTTAATAATACAGTTCTGACCATGTTAGTATGTGAACCAGTAAAAGCGACCAGGAATAGCAAGTTGTAAAGTAACAGCTAAATGGGAGTGAATGGCCTAAGTATGCCAGTCCCTTTTGTTAACCTTGAGTTGCCTCTGCACCTTATTTCAGAATAAAATGGTGGACTGCTAACTACAAAATCGATGCTGAAAATCTACACGGTGAAGGGTTTTCCTGGCAGTTCAGTGTGACAGCTCCTTTCTGCCCAATTCTGCATCAATGTCTAAAAAGCCAAACAGTGAGAGAGCAGAAGTCCCATGATTTTGCATCAATCATCTACACCTCAACATGTATGTGGAACTCTGCTTCATGAAAATAAGTTGTCAAGTAGTCAGCACATGCAGATAATCTGTGCAAAATCAGAATTAAGGGAAAGCTTTTTGGAAAGGATGTCTTGGGGCTGGATCCAGAGACAAGGGAGCTAGTAGAGAAGAGGGTGATCTCTTACGAACTTTTGTATTGATGGAGAGCATAGAAGAAAAAATTCCCAGATTTCTGTGTCCGCTGTTGAATCCATCTGGGCTTTACTTTCAATTTCTTTATCTCCTCCACCCCAGCAGCACAGGTGGATGGGGAATGGGGGTTATGGTCAGTTCCTTACACGTTGTGTCTGCTCCTGCTTCCCTCTCAGGCAAGGACTCCTCACACTCTTCTGCTCAAGTGCAGGGTTCCTCCCATTGGAGACAATCCCCCGTAAGCTTCTCCAACGTGAGTCATCTCCATGGGCTGCAATTGTTCAGGAGCAGGCTGCTCCAGTGTGGATGCCCTGTGGTGTCACAAGCCCTGCAGCAAACCTGCTCCATCATGGGCTCGTCTCTCCATGGGGCCACAGGTCCTGCCTGGAGCCTGCTCCAGCACAGGCTTCCCACAGGATCACAGCCTCCTTTGGGCATCCCCCTGCTCTGGCATAAGGTCTTTCATGGGCTGCCAGTGGAGATCTGCTCCCCTATGGGCCTCCATGGGCTGCAAGGGACAGCCTGCCTCACCATGGGCTGTACGATGGGCTGCATGGGAATCTCTGCTCTGGTGCCTGGAGCAACGGCTACCTTCCTACTACACTGACCTTGGTGTCCGCAGAGCTGTTTCTCTCATGTGTTCTCACTTCTGTCTTTAGCTGAAGTCGCTGCTTTTTTTTTCCCCTCTTAACTGTGTTATCCCAGAGGCCCTTCAGCTGTTGCTGGTGGAATTGGCCTTGGCCAGCAGTGGGTCCATTCTGTGGCTGGCTGAAATTGTCTCTGTCATACACAGGGGGAGCTTCTAGCAGCTTCTCACAAAAGCCACCCCTGTATTCCCCCCGCTACCAACATCTTTTCATATAAACCCAATACAGTGGGCCTTCACATGAGATGGAAGTAAATTGTGGAACTCTGTGTCCCAGGTATAGTTGATGGAAAATGGGATTTGACAATTTCATGAGAAATAAGTCCATCAATGGCTAGTCAAGTATAAACCTATTGATTTTGGCTTTTCAAGCCCCAAGCCTCAGATTGCATGGGCTGACAAGGCTATGCCAGGAAGGGTCACTGTGTACTACTTCTGTTTTTACGCTGTTCAGATGTCTGTCCTTGACTGTTGCTGAAGATGGGACCTTGGGCTAAAATCACTTCTGATTTGACCCTGTGAGTCTCTACTACGTTCTGGAAAGCATTTGAAGAGAGATGGGAGGAATTGGGGTAAAGTGTTAGAAGTGTGCTATGCACTTGGCTATTACCCTTCAGGTACAAAAAAAGGTAGCTTTAAAGAGAAAAGGAAGGGAGCTAACAGTGGAGCTCCAGATGGCTCAAGGGTGATGCTCTTAGTGGTGTCTAATAAGAAAGAGATCCAAACTGAAGTGTTGAGGGTTATGCAAGTACCTGCAGAGGCAGGAAGCGGTTGGGAAATTCCTGGGTCTCCAGTCTTATACAGGTGACTTCTCTTTTCATGAGGCTCTTACGACTATTTGCACTGGCAGCATTGTGGGTTCCCGTGCTCAGCTGTCCCTGACTACCTGCTTGTGAAGACAGAGTTGAGATCCTGTCTGCAGAGGTTGTATAGCGCGTGGCAAGAGACTGTGCTGGTTCACTTGGGTTCACTATAGTCCAAATAAGTGTGTGCATAGGAAACACGGCCAGGGATTTATATTGCCCTTATTTACTAATGAAGGAAGTCTCTGGTAATATTTTTATATGTTCAAATAATTCTGTGATCTCAGAAATGTGGCTTTGTCATCACAGACTCTGAATGCATTACAGAAAATGGAAGAAAAACGATATGAAAACAAACCTCCTTCTCTCACTCCCTCTTAATAGGAAACTTAAATACTTCCTGAATGCTTTATTTGCAGTGGATGAGTTTCAGAGGCGACTTGGCTTTAGAATTTAAAAATAGAATTTAGAATTTTGCTCCAGTTGCAGCAATTGATGTGATGAGGGTGGTACTAATACTGCCAGATCTCTGGCACAGACAGGCTAAGCCACGTTTTGTCCTAGTATGATTTCCCTGTGTTTTAAGTCTGAATAAAAACTGCAGCTGCTTTAATCTGCAGTAAGAGTGTTTTTTTCTGTTTTTATTTTATGGACAGGAAAGTGGGTAATAATGATGGCCAAGAGTGCCTTGAAAGCAGGATGTGCAGAAACCTGTGAGTTTGTGTGTTTGTGTATAGTCACCAAGGGCAGACTAAATGAATGAAATTAATTTCCCGTTCAGTTACGTAAAAGGCTTAAGTCTGAGATTATTCTGAGTTTTTTGTGTAGTTTCATAGATGGGATCTGCTGTCAAGAAAGGTTTCTTTGTAGTATTAAAAAGCAGCTGACAGCTGTAAATGTATAATTCATGGGAATATAGTTTCTTTGGGTATGGTAGACAGTAATGATGTCATGTGCATGACAAAGAGTCCATGGATGGTTGCTAGAGGCCAGTCTTGGGCACAAGCTGGAAGCAGCCTGAACTTGTGTTTGAGCGTCTGGGATGGTATCTGCTGGATAGCTGTCAAAAGGCCTGTGATTAAGGAAAGAGATGATTTAGTTTTAGAAACATGAAGCTGTTTTGTTTTCCTGCCCAGCATGCAGTGTCTCAGATTAACCATAGAGCATCTGAGTGCTGTGTTCTTGCAACTGGCTGCTCTGTGACCACTCCACTAACAATGGAAGTAATAGTATTAACCTTCAAATTGGTTGTTTTACTTTAGGGCACTGAACAGAGAATTAAATGACTCAATTATATCCTAAGTCTGAAAAGACATTGGAAGGGCCTGTTGGCAGGAAACTTGGTGCTTGCTTGTGGAAGGGACTGTGAATGCACTAGGGCAAGGGAAGGGTTGCCCGGCATTGGCAGTGTCTGGATGGATGGGAGATGGTGTTTTTCCTCAGAGCTGAATCTGGCAGTGCTAGTGAGAGAAGGGCTGAAGTAGTAAAAGGGAAAAGCAGGAAGGTACCATGACTCCTTTGGTTGTGAAGTAGAAAGATACAGGGAATGCCATGGTGAGGGAGTAGAGGAGAGGAAGGACAGCACTCCTCTTCCTAACTTGTGGTAAATCTATTCTGTCTCGGCCCTGACTGTTTCTGCTTGTGTTTCTTATAGTTGGGTTTCTACCACTCTTAGGATTGTGGAGTAAAACCAGACTTGAGAAAAACCTTTGGATTTACCTGGAGAATATTTTTATCATGAATTGTCCTGGTTCTCAGGAAAATATCTCTACACTCTGCATGGTGGACAAAAAGCTAGAAATTGTTAGTGACTGCAAACTGTGGTAAAACGTGGCTTTAACTGCAAAAATGTCCGTGCCTATTGCCTTTCTCCTGAGCTGTGGTGCCCTGTCTCTTGACCAGACCCTCAGGTGGTCAATTCTAGTCCATGTCAGATATTGTTTCTTCTGTCCCTTGACACCTTTCCTCATAGGCAGCACTGCTACCCTGCCTCTCTTTACCTCCCTTTATAATTTCTTAGTGCTTTTAGCCACTGAAATTGCAAAAAAATGACTGAAAAGACTAAGGGGTGGTGGAAATGGGGGGTAGGGTAATGGGTGGCTGTGGAGGGAAGTGTATGTAGTGCTGGCAGGCAGGAAGGGTTTAGAAGGCTTTGTGGAGCAAGTATATACCCCTGTGCTGCAGGCCTGTTGGCTTCATTTAGCTTTGGATGTGAAGCCTGCTTACTGCTGTCCCCTAGCAATCCCTGTTGTTTGCATTTATGGAGTGCTGTATTGCCCCTCCTTCTGTCCTGTGGCCCAAATTTAGCCATAACTCAACAGTAGTGGCTCACACTATGTTTTTTTGGCTATTTGCATAACTAACCAGTGCTAATTTGGGTGCTAATTTTAGGATAATAGATGAGGAGTATAACACATTTAAAGAAAACTCTGAACTTAACAGATTTGCAGGCCTTCTTTTACAAAGAAAAAAGTATTTTTCACTCCCTGGACAGTTTTGACCTTGGTATTTATGCTGCCTTTTTTTTTTTTTTTTTTTGAGACACTATAATAGTATGTATTTTGGATAGGAAGAAAAATATGGGAGGGCATGGAAGAGTATTATTTTTTACTTCACTCATGTGAGATTTTTGAAATAGACTCCACAGGAGAAAAAATTCCATTTGCCCCTGCAAAGAATACATTCCTGTAAACATTTCCTAAGCATGGGTATGTGAACACAGCTGCCAAAGAAAGACGTGGCGTCAGTTCAGTAAATCAGTCTGTAGTGTTTCCAGTTACATTTTTATTTTTTCACACAAGACTGAGGAGGAATGAGGACATAAGTAGAAAAGGCTGAGAAGGTCTGTTTGTAGTGATACCTGCATTTGTGTAGATTAGGAGACTGAAGTGCTGCTATACTGATTTATATTAACATAAGCTCTAGCTCACTGTGCCAGGCCATACAGTCATTTTTCTGGAACCTCTGTCCTTTTTGGGGAGTGGAAGATGAAACATTTAGGTGTAGTCTTGTTGCTGCTGATGTCAGCTGAAGAAGGGGTAGCATAAATTTCTGGGTCCAGGTCAGGCCCATGCAATGGAAAGAATGTAAGATACCATGGTATATGCAGCTCTCCATTAGGTCTAAGGAAAACATGCATGTATTTGGCTCTGTAAAACTTTTTCCTATTTGCTTTGCTGATAGCAATACTATTAGACCTTCAAAAAACTAGCATGGTGGCAAGGTAGAAAGATTACTTAATTTCCCACTGCTGTCTGTACTAGTGACACGTCACTATCACACTGCCTTTGATTTCTCTTCAGCTGGACTGTCCTAAGTGCCAGGGGCTCTTAGGAAAAAGACGCAAGACAATGTGGCATTTGTTTCCGCAGTATTTCCATGTGTTTCCTCAATGAGATATTTACTGAATGAATACAGTACCAACTTCAGGAATTCTGTGAGAGAAATGATTTTGTGAGTGACAAGGAAGGATATTTTTTCTTGAAGGATCATGTGACCTCTATGGTGATGTGTTTGTTGCCTGTTTCTTTGCTTTTCCTCCAGATGAGTCTGGAACAGTCCACTGAATTTTTCCTGCCTCCCCCTGCAGCTAAGGCATGGCTCCCAGCTGGTAGTTTTCTTTAACTAATCCCTTGCAGTAGCAGGAACCCATGGTAATGCCTGGTGTTTTCCCTCTGTGGCCCATTGCAGGCGTGCTGGTTAGTCCACAGCTGCCTAGAGCAGATGTGATGAGTCAGGAGGAAGCATTTTGTGGTCTATGAGGCCCTGGTGCAGATGATGTAGCTCTTCTCCACTGCTTTCTAAACATACTTCTGCTGCCTGGAGTTAGTTGTCATTGTTGGGAACTGTATTTAATAACTGAAGGGATCCCTTGCAGGGATGTTTCCAGGGGTTGACAACTGCTGCCATTTCTGGGGACAGTGGACGTGGCTGTGTAAATTACGTCATGTGTAAATTATGTGGAAGTGTTGCACACTGAAAGTGGGTAAAAATGTCCCGCTGCATGACAGCAGTGTCACATATGGTTAACTCCTTAAAAACCCGAGATTGCTGTGTGATTAAATACAGCTTTAATTGATCAAGTGGACAGAAGAATATGTTGAATTTCAGCAATTCAGCATTGGCATTGTCCTGGTTTCAGCTGGAGTATAGTTATTTTTCTTGAAGCTGGTATTTTTCTTGCAGCTGGTGTAGTGCTGTGTTCTGGCTTTGGTCTGAGAACAAAGCTGATAATACACTGATGGTCTAGTTGTTGCTCTGTAATGCTTACTCCGAGCAAGGACTCTTCAGTCTCATGCTCTGCCAGTGAGGAGGGGCACAGGAAGCCAGGAGGGAGCAGAGACAGAACGCCTGACCCAAACCAGCCAAGGGGGTATTCCTTACCACAGCACATCATGCCAGGTATATAAACTGAGGGGAGTTACCTAGAAGGCCCAGATTGCTGTTCGGGTTGGGCTGGGTATTGATTGGTGGGTGGGGAGCAATTGTGTTAATCATCACTTGTGTTTATTGGGGTTTTTTCCCTTTTAGTTTTATATTTTCTCCCCTTGTTATTTTCCTTATCATCATCATCATCAGTAGTAGTATATTATTGTTATTGTAAGTTGTTAAACTGTTCTCATCTCACCCTGTGGAGTTTAAATTCTTTCGATTCTCCTCCTCATCCTGCTTGGGAGGGGGAGAGGGCAGGGGTTAAGTGAGCAGCTGCGTGGTGCTGCATTACCAGCTGAGCTTAAGCCATGACAGGCATAAAGGAAAGATTTTGCCTACAGCTCTTGCTTGAGCACACCCAAAGCCATCTCTGTGCATTGCCGAGCAGAGCACCAGGGAATTGATTTCACCTTGGTAGTCTCTGAGAACATGGGAAAATCTTTCATGACAGGGAAGTTCACCACAATGCCAAAGAGTTTCAGATCTGCCCAGACTGCTCTGTTCCTAACAAAATAATTATGTAGTGACATGAATTTGAACATTACCTCGTGCCCCAGAGCCTCTTTTATGATTTTCACTGGCAGGGAATGAGACAGTGCTCTGAGCTTCATCAAGGCAGCCAGGGAGACTGTAGCTCCCTAACACTGCTTCAGAAGGTAAATACTTTCTGTGTTGCACAAAGGTGAAGCTACTGTGATTTAAATCTTCCTTCTACCCAACCACTTCCCCATGCATCATGACTGTATCTGGCTCAGACATGATGTTACATCTCCCAGGCTTGGGAACATGGAAGAAACCCAGGATTACCACCCTAAGGTTTCTGTTGTTTGCATGCTAGTTGCTCTAAAAATAGGTGGAGACAAGCAGGCACTGCCCTGGTGAGAAAACTGCCAAGTACCTGCCATGTTATGTGAAAGATTGCTTTGGAAGCCATTAAATGCTGCATAGAGCAATGTGCGGTAGTCCTTCCCTGCCCAGTGCAAGGGCTAGGTGCCCTGCCCTTGCACTGCGTGTATGCTAGTGTGTTTGCTTTGGTGTAGGTAAAGATGGAAATAGAAGCCCCGTGGTGTGGGCTATGGTAAGAATACCAGATTTATGTTTAGTGTTTCCCAGTGTACTGAAGTCACTGCTACCGCTATTGCTGCAGTTACCTGTGTTGGATAGATTCAAGGTATTGTAGCAATACTTAGCATGTGCGTATCTGCTCAGGCACAAGAAAAATAAAACTAAGTTCCTGTTTCTTTCAGCAGTGATGAAGTTTTTTTTTCCTGGTGACTCAGTCTCATGGCTTGTGGTCATACAGAACCCAGTTTCAGCACAGCCTTATTCTGCAGAGGGATGGGAACTAGAGAACGGTTTGGCTTTTACTATACAATTGAGAGAAATTTCAGGAGGTAGTTTTGTATCATCACTGTTGTTGCTAGTTGCCCTATATCGACCCTCTTTTACCAGTGAAATATCATAATCTCTTACAAAAAAACCCAACTTCCCAGTTAACAGTAACTCTGTCTCTCCTGAGTTAGGAAGATGTAAATTTTCCTTTAGCTAAAATGATTTCTCTTTTAGTGCAGTTGTTTGGGCATGGAGTTGTTTGGGTAGATGGGGATAAATACGTCAGTGAGTCTAGAAGGATTTACATTGCCTACAAATCAGGTGCTGGGCAGGACTATATAATTCCTCTCCTGTAGCTGGAAGTTGTCCTGTAACCCTGTGTGCTAAGCAAGCTTGGCTGAGCGTGGGTCTCCTTCCCAACATGCTGTGAGGCAGGGTGCCCTCTCTGCTGCCTACTGAGAAAAGTGTGTGTTCTGCCTCAGTCTCCTGCTTGGAAAACCTGAAAGGCTGGTGGTGGTGCTCTGTCAATGACTGCATGGACTGCTTCTCGAGTGGAGAGAGGGATGATAGGAAAAAAAACGTGGTTTTAATGGTAGCATAAACATGTTGTGGAAAGAATTGTGTTGCTTAGGGCTGATGCCACCCATCCCCATTAGGCTTTTGAATACCAGAATGAAGTACTGGAGTGTGCTACCCACAGACTTCATTTGTCTGATGTGAGTCATTTGGTTTAACCCAGGTTATAATTTGAATAGATGGTACATGCTGGATGAGATTTTTCCATTAGTGCTCTAGCAGTAAGCAGGACAACCCATGTTCAGTCCATAGAGACTCTTGTTTGTCGCTGTCAGAGGAAAGAGATCTTTGACTTTTAAAATTAATATTTATTGGACTTCAAAGGTCAGTGGTTGCTTCATCTTGAAATGCTTTTATGTCCAGAATCAAGAAGGACGTAAATTAAATGTATATATTTTTTCTTACTCCATGAAACAAATAAGTAGGTATAGGTAAGCATAAGATAGGTATAAACCCATCGCTCTTTAGGAGATATAAAAAGGTGTGACTTAGTGGAATTAGCAAAAGAAGACATGGGTGAATTTGAATCTGCAGTGTACCCTGGCAGCCAAGAGGCCTAACTACATCCTGGGGTGCATCAAACACAGTATAGCCAGCTGGTCAAGAGTAGTTATCCTGATGTATTTACATAGGTGCAGCCTCACCCTGAGTACTGTGTGCAGTTCTGGCCTGCACAATTTAAGAAGGATGTGGAGGTACCCCCCCAATGTATCCAGTGTAGAGCAACAAAGCTGGTGACAGGTCTGGGAGGGATGTCCTATGAGGAGAGGCTGAGGACTTTGGGTTTGTCTGTTTTGGAGAGAAGGAGCCTGAGGCATGACCTCAGCTCTCTACAGCTTCTGAGGAGGGGAAGTGGAGAGGGAGGTGCTAATCTGGTCTCCCTTGTATCCAGTGATAGGATGCATGGGAATGATTCAAAGCTGCAGCAGGGGAGTTTCAGACTCGATATTAGGAAGCTCTTCTTTACTGAGAGGGCAGTCAAACACTGGAACAGGCTTCTTGGAGAGGTGGTCAGTGCCCTAAGGCTGTCAGTCTTGAAGAGTCATTCGGGCAGTGACCTTTGTAACATGCTTTAACTTCCAGTCAGCTCTGAAGTTGTCAGGCAGTTGGACTAGATGGTCATTGTAGGTCCCTTTCAACTGAAATAGTCTGTTCTGTTCTACTCTACGCTATGCTATTCTGTGTTTCTCTAGTCTATACTACTTTAGTCTATGCTACTCTACATTACATAATTAAATAAAAGCTGTGGCACTAATGGTTTCATGATGTAATGATATCCAGGATCTTAACAGCACATTTATTTGGATTCTATAAATATCTGCAGACCCATTATCTAAAATAGTTAAAATAGTAAGTTCTGTTAATCCACATACATTAATATATTGGTAACATATTCATATGGTGATGTAATGAAATGAGAATGGTTAATTCTGAGTGCTCCTTTGCTTGAGGGATGGTAAATCCTGTGCATGGTTTTGAAAATTTCAGCCTTTATCTGATCCTGCAGATTCAATGGAAAACAATAATTCATGTGGAGTAGAGGACTGGATAGATGATAAAGGTATTTCAGTCTATGTGAACATAGAACAGAAATGTTCAAGTGGATAACCTGAACATTAGCACCCACCAGACAGAGAAGTAATGTTGCTGTAGATTTGATTTGTACTTTTGCAGCTCTTTACATGTTCCATCTACCGTGTAAGGGAGGAAGGGTTGGAGTGGTTGTTGGGGCTGAGGGTGGTGCTCAATGGAGGAGCAGCTTTAGGTTGTTGTAGAGGTAATGATTGAACATAGACATACTGCCACACTGCTGACTTTGTTTCATAGCAATGAATCCACCAAGTAGGAGGATACTGCTAGAGGGAATGACCAGGATTAATTTTTTTTTTTGCCATTTTGTGTTTCTTTTGTAACATGGGGTTTAAAGTATTTCTCTCTTTTATTCGTTATATAAAAGTTGTTAATCTTGGCAAAAATGTAGTCACCTACTAAACTGTAGAGAAGATTAATGCAAAATATCCTGTGTTTCTCTTACATGTGAAGGAGTTGCAAAATCAACTTCTTTGCAGAGACAAGTGAATGCTTTGGTTGTAGGGCAGTGATATTTAAAAGGGGAGTTGTTCTCAAGGAAAGCAGTACCAAATCATACTGTCCTTGTTCAGGTAGTTTCCAGCAAGGACACCATTGGTACCCTCAGACCATTATTTAAGTGAAGTACTGCATTTCAGTTTTTCTGGGCTGTTCTGGGTGGTTCTTAGCAGATTCGGGATGGTAGTGATTTTTAAGCTGTTGCTGAATCTAATAGCCTGGGTGGTGGTGGGATTGTGTGTCTGATTGCGGTACTGGGATTTCCCCCTGCTGGTGTGCTTCTGGGCTTGTGGCGATAGATGTGTGACAGGCTGAGTACTCCCCTGGGATGGGGTTGGGTGTTTTGGGGATCCTCACCTGGCATCCTTCCTTCATGCTCCTTCATGTATCTGTGGAGATGAGCTGCTTATCCCGTAACGTTAATGGTGGCTGACAGTAGCCTTAACAGGACTTGGGAGGAATAAATGTGGTGAATGAGATGCTGAATGAAGTATAAACACAGTGTGCCAATACTGACTAATGCAGCAGTTGCTTCAGGCTGTATGTTTTTTAATTTGCTGCCAAACACTGTCTGGGCATTAATCAGCTGCATCAAGGGAATTTTGTTGTCCAATGGGTTTTGCAGGCACATAGGAATGGGGGAGGACCACTACTCTTCTAACTAATCCATTAATGTTGATGTTTTGGCAAGTTTTTATAAGGCTTCTGACAGTGTGGTATTTCTTCTTTTTTATTCAGATTCCTTTGGGACTCTCGTTCTTCCAGTAGTAAGTATTTCTTTCCTCCTTCCTCAGAAAATGTTGACTGTGTAACTTTTCATCAGTTGGCGTTGATAGGATGATGTATTTTGTGTGTGATCCTAGCTATTTCCACATTCTCAGATGAGTGTATTTACTGACCAGTAAACCAAGGGGTTTTCAGATCAAGTGCTTTGCAGCTTCTTACAAGTAATTATGGGATTTTGGAGGTGACTTCTGGCATCAGCATGTGCTGTCATAGAACTTGAACACAGAACTTTGCTTTGTTTTTTCCTTTTGGCTGGCTAATACCTACCTCTCTATTTCAGACGCACTGCAAGGACTAATTAGTGCTGAAAGCATTGTGCAGAGCAATGATTGAGAAATACTAAAAAAGAAATATGTTTATACAGAATCTTCTTAAGGATTTAGAAATGCGCATTCAGTGGGAATACATAGTAAGCTGTCTAGTCTCAAAAATGTCAAATATTGAATATTGTTCAGTGTGATTCCTGAATTTATAATCCGGGATGTTCATTTTGACAACACGATGTAAAGAATTTTGTATTTGTTAGCAAAGAGTTTTACAGAAGTATTTTCTTAAACACCTGTAACCTTAAGTATCCTTCGATAGATGGATAATCAGTGACAATGAGCAGCTCACCAATATGAAGACTACTGGGTTGAAATGCATCTGTATGAACTGTAAATCAGCAAACATAGAAAATTCAGATAAAAAAAAAAAGATTAACACGTTCTTTAGTATAATCTGGCCAGGTCTTAAAAGCATCCAAGCACCTAAGACAAGGTGAGGTGAATTCCTCCTTCTCTCACCACTATCTGATGTGATGAAAACTGACTCATTTTTTAATAGTAAGATTTTTTTTCTCATTCATGTAGTCACGGTAGACTTATGTTTAGACCAAAGTGTGGTTGGCTGGTAACAGAAGGTGGGTTTCAGTTTTTGCTTTCAGCCGTCATCTTTTCCGGAGGGAACAGTAGCTCCCTTGTCTGAGATGCTTGTAATGGTGGCTGCTGTGGTCAGGAGATGTACAAGAGATGGCCTTTTTCTCTCTTGCATTAGGAGTGCCAAAATGGGGGTAGTAATAACATTCACTTGGGGGATGTACTGACTAAGGTAAAATATTTTCACAGCATGTTCCTACTACCTGCTGTTTAAAAGATGTCATGTTCATATTTGGGTTGAGAAACAGCCCTTAAGAGAAATAGTAGGTGAGGATGGGATAAATAGTTATTTACTATGATTGTACACTTCTAGAAGTGTATTAGCGCAGTTTCTGTTAGCATAGATGTGTGACCCAAAAGGGTTACTTTGCACCTCAGCTGTCCTAATATACTGCTGTGGCAATGCAAACTTCTTTGCTGCTGGCTTTTACATCAAGAAACCTACAACACACAGTTTTGTCACCATGCTGCAGTAAGGAAATACCTTTTGAAATATGAAAGTATAAAAGCCCCATGCTATTGATCATTATTTATGATAGGAAATAGGTACAGCAGAATTCATGAGGTTTCTAAATGGCATTTACAGACTTCTAAAGAAGATATCTAAAACAGTCCTTTCAAGTATGTTAAAATAATGGTGCAGATGTACGATTCATTGCTATGATGAGATAAAACAAGCGTACTTTCCCCCCATTTTGATTTTGAATGTTTACAGTGGTTGCTGGACTTCTTGTAGGGAGTCCTGTCTGCTTTTTAGGGGATTCAACATCTTTAATAAATAGTAATATTTGTAAATGAGTTAATTTTGAGGTAGTATTTGACAGATGCCGTAACTAAGGCTGTTCTTCCTATTTAATATATTCCAGAATACTTGGCATGGAAGCTGGGGAGTGTTGAAATATGTGAATCATATGTTCTTGGCAATGTGTATACAAAATCCTCTTGAAGAGAATGCAGAATCTATTTCGGTGGGGGGCTTTGCACCTCAATTTAGTTATATAAGTCTAGATTTTAAATGGAGAATCTTTTCTTCCTGTTTCATCGTATGCCTGCTCGTGGGTGAAAAAGAGCCTGTTTATTTTAATTCTTTCTGATGGTTTCTTCCCTGTCTTGTTTTTAGAAACAGAAAGTCAACAGAGAGGGATGAAATGTAGTTGATTCCTCTCTTTAGGTAAACACACAGAAGCATATTCGATACAGACTTCTACATCTACCTCATTTATCAGCCTCTGGCATTTTTCCCTGTTTGGGAATTTCCGTTACCTCACTGTGCACCCTTAAAATTAGTTTTGACAGTGCAACAGCCTTTCATTATAGACCTTGACAGGATACTTTTGAAGTGCTGTGCCTGGCAAGTTAACAGCTGTAATTTTCATTACCAGTGCAAGAGTTTTTCATTTCCATATGTTATGCTGAAAAATGCAAGCCTGTCTGGTTTAGTTATCCTAACTTTAGAGATTTTACTCCAGATTTACTGTTGTAACTGCAAACAGAAGCATGTGACGCTTAAGCTTTTTAGCAGGGCTGCTTGCTGAAATGAGCTATGTGTCGTATTAACCCCCTTTTCCTTCTTCAAAGAAATGCTTCTAAGCAGATGGTGGTACGGAAGCCGGCATCTGGGCTGGGGTGTCCGTGGGGTCATTCAGTCTCTGCTGAAGTTGAAAGTCCCTTGTGTTGTAGCAGCTCTGCTTCAAGACTTTCAACTGCTGTGACTACTGGGATTCCTCCCACCGAACTTTAAGAAATGAACTGATGCATCTGAATTACGAGCTCTAGAATTTTCTGTCCACTGGAGAGGCACAGAGCGAGACCTTTGCTTGCTCATTCTGATCTTATGTGGTCTAAATTTCCTTCCAGTGATATCTGTCTGTGTTTACTGCCAGCACTGAAGGAGCCTTCAGTGTCTATCCTAAATAAGCTAACCATACAAAATGTCTCTTCCTTTTTCCTTAATATTTTGGGACGAATAATTTTTTTTACTTTCTGGATGAATAGCAGTATGTGCTGTAATTACATAATTATTAAACTGAAATGAGACAAAATCGGTGAGTTTTCTATTGAAAAACAGAAAAACCTCACCTCATGAGATCTTCAGTCTAACTTTTATTTTTCAACCACATAGAATGTGAAGCTAAAGCTTATGAAAAGAAGTACAAGGTTTTCTTATGTCCTGCTCTTTCATTTTTAGAAAATTCATTACCAAAAGTGATGAAGTCAGAAAAATATTAACCCCCTAAGATAAACCCATAACATTTCTGAAAAACTATGAAAAGAAAAAAGAGAGGATGATATGTTCTTCTGACGAGTTCAGGAATATCTCAGATCTTTATGTGAAATGCTTTTGGAATTATAGTATCTTCAAGGATATTTTGGATACTTAATAGAGAGTTACTATTTTCTTTATAGCTGCCTTTGAACAGTCCTTCTGGGAATTATGAATTACTGGTGGAAGGCCGTGTTGATGGTCGGCGCATCTTCTCTAACCGTACCAGCTTGATGTACTTGTCAAAGAGCATCTCGGTATTCATCCAGACTGATAAATCTATTTATAAACCAGGACAAGAAGTGATGTTTCGGATTGTCACTGTCTTTCCTGATCTCAGACCTTATAAAGCATCTCTGAATATATATATCCGCGTAAGTACCGACAGAAATCTAGTTATGTGTTGGAATTCGTCATACGTTTCAACTTTATGTTACAAATAAAGTTCAGATGTATTGCTTCCTAAGTCTTGCTAGCAAGACCACTCATGTTTAACGTGCAGCCTGGCTTTTCTCCTAGGACCCTCGGAAGAAATTGATTCAGCAGTGGTTGATGGAGGAAGGTGATTTGGGTGTAGTTTCCAAAAAATTTCAGTTATCAATGAACCCTCCACTAGGAGACTGGTCCATAGAAGTGGAAGTGAATGTGAGTATAACATTGCCAAATTACAGATTTAATTTCTTATGGTAGATGTGAATAAAGTTGTGTTTACTTTGGTGAAGCAAACCCAGAAATAAACAGGGGCCATGAGATGAGGTGATCCTTCTCTCATGACAAGCCCAAGATACTATACAAACCTCACAAGATTTTCAGTAGCGTATGGTTTTGTAAGGAAAGATTAAAAAAAACATGCATATTTTATCCTAAGGTCTGATTTCTGATTCTACAATACAAATGTAAAAAAAAGCAAGGGGGTTTAATATAAAAGAAAGATATTATGGAGTTTTTGTTTGTTTGTTTTTTTTTTTTAAGTGAAATGTCCTTATGTTTATTTTATAAGCAAATACACAGAAATTCATTGTGCCCTGCTGTGCAGCCAGTCACTGTCTCAGGGGATTTGGAATCAAACACTATTTACAAATCTCTGCCTAGTTTTAGGAGTGTTTCAGCAATTCAGAATGACTGAGGAGTTACTGAGCTAAAAATGACTGTGCCAAATGAAAAGGATAAATATTAAAGCAGAACTATTGCATAACAAAACTGGTATGATCTAGTTTGCACATTGCCCTTGATAATAGGTCTATCAGTACAATCCTTTAAGATGCATACTTCTAATACGCCATGGGATATGTTGCAGAAATAGCCGTTCAAAACTCTGTGTCAGGTTTATTCAGCCCGACTTAACTGCCTGTAATTTGGGAACTGCATTTCCGACTTGGCTTGCAGTGGCCATGCACACATTTAGCAAGTACAAACAGGACTGCTTAATGTTCTCTGAGAGAGATGATGAGGTAAAAAGTAGATGTGATCTTGTATTACTGCGGGAGTAATGTTTACCAGTACCGGTTATATGCTTGATTGATTTCTATAGGCTGAGGTAGGTGAGGGTGGTGTTCAAGTGAGTGTCAGGACTGCATTTTTGAACAGGTTCTCATATGGGTGTGGAATCATTACTTTTGTCTTTGGTGGGAAATATGTTTGAAATTGTTCCTGCCCTTGTCCCTGTGCTCGGCTGCTCCTTCCCGTGCCGTACTGCTGTTCAATAGCTTCTCAGTCATGCCGAGGCAGCTGTAGCAAGGCTGAGCTTTAAAGCATGCCGGGGAAACGACCCAAATTGAAAAGCAGCTCTGTTTTTCTTTGCCTAACCTGGTTGACTGTTCAGGTTCATAGCACAGCCCCATTCACAACTGCACAAGTGCTTTTCGGGAGGTGGGCTCTGACATGGGAATAAAGTCTGGTGTCAATAGTGGACTCCTTCAGCAGCTCACTTGCCAGGTGAAAAAGTGTTGTGAAATTGTGCTTGTGCTTTCTGTATAGTCTTGAGTAAGCCTGAGACCAGGAGGACACTGCAGCCACTGTTTTCAGGTTCTTAATATGGGTGCCACTCTCTCCTGAGATAAAACCAAAAAGAAACCCAAAAAGTAGTAATCATAAAATTGAAAGAAAAATGCCTTATAGACTCATCTAGGCTAATGAAATAGGTGTGGGAAAACAGAAAAGTGAAGTGAAATCATAGTAGGCTGTAGTTGATGCTGTTCTAAATTTTAGCCATTTAGTACTGCTACAGAAGGTTAATGAGCTTTGAAAACATCACAGGGAATGTTTCTCAAGTCACAAGTAATAAGGAGAAAGTAAATAGGGAACATTTTTTCATTGTCTTTTCAAGTACATAGCTGGAGGGTGCCACATGAAGGAGATAAAGAGCAATTTCAAAATAATTTAAACAGCATAACTACCTGTAGAGCGCATTACTGTTGGGTGTTGTGAATACTGAAAGCTCACGTGGGATCAAGAAATGTCTGGACAAATTCATGGAAGTCACACCACTAGGAACTGTTAATTAGAAAGCCCTGAGGCTTGAGCTGACACACTGTCACTGGTGGCTACCCTGGTTAGTGCAGTTCTCTAGGTGTTGAACCTTAACTGCTGCCAAAAGCTGGACATTGGCCTTCATGTTTGACCTACTGGGGTACAGCCTTTCCTAGGTTGTCGTCATTATATTTTCATCTCATTTTCCCTGCGAATAAATTTTTAAAACTTAGGGTTTCAGCATAGACTGTTTTGGGTTGTTAATAGAGCTCTAAATGTTTCAGTGGCATGAAGAGTATCCAGAGGCATGGATAACGCTCATCATTCTCAGATATATGCACGGAAGTTCTTCCCTGTGAGGGTAGTGAGACACTGGCACAGGTTGCGCAGGGAAGTTATGTCTGTCCCATCCCTGGCAGTGTTCAGGGCTGGGTTGGATGAGGCTTTGAGGATCCTGGTCTAGTGGAAGGTGTCCCTCTCCATAGCAGGGGAGTTGGAACTGGGTGATCTTAAAGGTCCCTTCCAACCCAAACTATTCTGTGATTCTATGACATATTTCTCTGTTCACCATAGTTTCAGAAAAAGTTGTAAGTTTTGAGGTCCGGGAAAACCTGGCTACTCTTACAATGCTTATTATGTGGGAATGAAACAGCAACCCCAAGCCCCACACATGGGAACTTACGTTATTTACTTTCAGACTCTTTCTCCTCCACCTGCTCTGCTTTAATTTTCCAATTCTGTGTTGAATGTAGTGAAAAGGCAATATGCATTATTTCTGTATCGTGTGCCTACACAGCATTTTACATTGGATAGGGCTATCATATGCAGAGTATATTAAATAACTATTGCAATATTCACATATTACACTAGGTATGTCTAGTGAGTGTCTCACAGACTATTATTTTTCTGGTAGCATGTCATACTATTGGATTAACGAAACCTGCAAGAATCCTTTTGGCATAAAGGAAAAGAAATTTTCTGATGGGAAGCTTTTTTTAATTCTCTTGCTTAGAAGTGAGCTTATGCTGTGAAATACAAGGTCGTATGGGATGGGATTCACTTTGATGTTTAAGACATGTGGATGTCTCTGTGTAGGCGCTGTGGCAGAGATTTAATTGGTGTTCAGTGAAGGGTAGTGAGTGACCTGGATCACTCCAAGTGGGTATTCCCAGCTGTTGCTTGGGTATATTCCTTGCAATTCTGCAGTTGATCTGGTATATAGGGGAGGTACAGTTTATTATGTGTCATATATCAAGTTCAAATCCTTTTCTGATAGAAGAGATCACTGAGAACTTGGAATGCTTAGTATATGTCTGGCGTTTTTAATAGATGTGCCTACCTACACTTAGTACTACTAGCCCTGGGTCTACACAGCATCCAGTGCAGTTTATGGATCTACTCTGGGCTTCAGGAACCTATTCAGATGGCAAACCCAGGCTGATCTCTGCATGACTTAGCCGTCCTGGTGCCATGACCTGAGCTTTCTAGTTAGTCAGCTGTCCAGCCTTTCTCTCAGGTTTTCTTCTTGTCTTTAAAGAGCGCTGTTAAGTCAGTAAATAACATTTCACTTCTAGTGGTTACAGATCAGTTCCCAAGTGTACTGAGTTTGGATTCCTGGAAGTACTGCCTCTGAATCCTGTTTCAAATCAGGTTCTGGCTGCTTGCTGCCGTTAAACATCCTGTAGTACTCTTTAATAAGAGTTCAGGTGTTAGTACAGCTGTTCCAGGAAAACTCAAGACAGCGTAATTACAGTCTGGTTCCCAAGTCTCCACCTTGTATTTTAGTTGGATATCTTATATTTCCTGGAGCCTGTTGCTGAAAGGCTTTTAGTTGCTGAATTTTAGTAGTAGTCATCTCCAACCAGAAGTTCTTTCTAGTTAGAAGGCGTTTTGTAATCTGATTTATGGAGGGTTTTATTTGGAAATTTATGGTCAAATGTTGAAGAGTAGTAATGTTTTAGGTGCAACAAGGGCTTTCTAAAATATTTCTGAAGAGTATTATATATTTTTTTAAGCTTCAGCTATAAAGCAGCTTTGAAAGTCAACTGGGGTTGATGGTATACTTTACATTCGAATTTTTTAACTTTTGAGGTTTCATGTATGTTACAGTGTATCCCCCGTTGAATTCTCTGATGTTCTAGTGCTGTGACAGCTGCAGATTTCATATTTGATTCATTGAGTTTGAGATTATACATATCATTACTTAAAATGAGAGTCACCTTCCTTCAAAATGAGGTTTTACTGTAGGTGAAACCTTTGGAATTGGCTGTGTATTCTGTAGTTTGCAGATGAGCACTGATACTTAATCAGGATCTAATAATACTGAATGCTGGTGACATGGATGGGACTCTGCTCAGTTTCTGGAGGCTGCAGTAGTGGATTTGAACAGAAGTTTAGGAATTCGTACATAATTCGGGGTTTATCTCCTGCATGTGAAAATAAAGCATGAAAATGGTCATGAAATGCTTCTATTAATTTTGTCCAGATGAAAATCTATTTCATTTAGCTGCAAAGCAGAAGTGGAGGAGTGTTTTTGAGATGGGCCGTGAGATGGCGGTGTAGCCATGGGAATGCAGCCGGTGCCAGCCCTGTGCTGCTTCAGGGCAAAGCCCTGAGACTACACCCAGTGTCTTTCCTGAAGCTGCAGCTTGTGACGCGTGTAAATATCAGAACCGAATAAGAAAATGGACCTAGACCAGATTAATTTCCGGGACTTTCGATTGCCAAAGAAGAAGAAATAATTGTAGGGAACAGTTCCTGTGATCTCACTACTTGGATTAGATCCAGATGACTTTGAACAAAGCTGGTTCGTCACAGCAAAGCAAAATCTGGACAGTAATTTTCAGTGAGTCTTAGATTTCAGGATCCACAGCATCTAAAGCACAACTGCAGAAAGTTCCATCATCCTTTTAATCTCAGAATATTTGTATAGTTCTCTTTTTGGCGCTGTTTTCTTGATGATCATCAAGGAGTCAATGATTCTGATACTCTGGGCAATGGGCACAGAATGTAATAAATGTTTTGCATTTTAAGAAATGCTGATTTAGAGCAAAATACTAATAGTCTGGAAGGGTGAGTGTGTTTAGAAGCAGGAGAGGACATGAAGACAAAAGAATAAAGCACTTCTGGAAACACAGAGTAAGTGGGCTGTTGTTTTCTTATCTTGAAAATCTCTCTTGGTTTGTATTTATAACTAACTGTGCAGATCATAATGCTTACAACGCAAAATGCTACAGCACTGACATCCAGTTTACAATGAGATTACATTTTTTCTTTTCTGAAAAGCCACCACTCCTGGAAACTGGTTCAGCAACTTCCACTCCAAAATATTTGAACAATATTTGCCAGAAAGACAGCCTTGCCCTGGGGAACTACGGTAATATGGAGCAGTTGAAGTGCTGTTACTTGTCTTGTTCCAAACCAGTTTGGCTGGAAAGCATGCGTTAGTGGGTAGTCTGGCTTCATGTTCAGATTATCAAGGTGACCTAATAGGGTCTGTTCCTTTTCCTGCACTGTGAGGCATGGCTTGCTTCCTAAAGGAAGGCTGTCATTTTAGAGAAGGTGCAGCCAAGAGTGCTAGTCTCATTTTAATCTCTGTTTTCTACTGCTTACAGTTCTCCTAGATGATGATGATAATAATTATTGTTTTTATTATGATGATGATTATTATTTTTACTTCTGAGGTAATGTGAAACAAAATCTGATTTTCCTGGGAGTTGTTTTTTCATCCTGCCAGCTGGAGTAATGTTCTGTTCATAGTTTGCTTAATGTCAGGGGTGACATATATGTGCTTAACATTGGAAATAAAAGATGTAGAGAGAGCCAGATATGAGATAAATTCACTATAGGTTATTTTCTTAAGATACCTGTTCCAAAGATTACCTGATAATAATCTGATTGTAGACTGTATGTGAGTGCAGTAGCATTTTGTGTTGTAAGGGTTATGATCTTCACAGATGTTGTGGAGACAGCATATTCTGCCTATATCTTTTCAAACGTAGGAATATAAACATGGTAGTTATACTGGTGATTAGTGACTTAATAATAAAGTTGGTAGCAATCTGATTTTTACTTTAGTAGAAATCTTCTGTAGGAAAAGTGTAAATATAGTGGTATAAGGGTCTTTGAGATGCGTAATTTGCAAAGTCATTGATCAGATAAGAGACATCAGTTCTAATTGTTTCCAGATTGGATCCTGGTTCTTGGGTTTTTCATGCAGGACTTCTTAGTTTATCCTTTATTGCGACAAACACTCCCATCTGACATAATCTTGCTGATACCTGCAGTTGGTTATCCATGTTATGTCTCTTTTGCCCCACATTTCAAACCATGTTCACTAGCATACTCCAGCACATTTGATAACTTGTAGTGATGTAACTGTTCTCAGGAATAATTGAAGTAATCAGACTTCTGAGCTACACATAAACATAACCTCATATGCAATTGAGCAGAAGCTCAATATTAATGTTTCAGAATAGCTGCCTCTTAGTGACAGACTGTTGTCTTTCTCGATCTTTCCTTTATTTCTCAGAAGACTCTCAAGAGGTAAACAAGGCTTTCAGAGGAGCCTCTCCCTTCCTGTCCTTTGGAAAGTGGAGACTCCTTTGGTTTCTCAGCCCTTTTCTTTCAGCCCAGCTGAGCTCAGATTTTCCTCTGGAAAATCATTGCTCCAGTGCGATCCCTGTGTTGATCCCTGCAGAGATGCAGAGCTCTAGTTTTAGGCATGTTGGTAAATCACCTCATATCATTTCCCTGCTGATGGCAGCTTTTGCTATGATGCTGTAAAAGTCATTGAGCAAGGATTGTATATCTGCTGACAAATGACCTACATGCTTGGTCAGAATCATTGAAGCATAGACTCATAGAATCATTTAAATTGGGAAAGACCTTTAAGATCATTGAGTCTGACCATTAACCCAGCACTGTCAAGTCCAGCACTGAACTCTGTCCTTAGGCATCACATCTACAGATCTTTTAACTTCAGCTACTTCCCTTGGCAGCTTGCTCCAGTGTGTGATAACCTTTTGGTGAAGAAATCTTTTCCTAATATCCAGCTTAAACCTCCCGTGGCACACCTCGTATTACTTGCATTTTAGCAAGGAAGAACAATTGAGTAAGACAGTGAAAAGCAAAATTTATGCGGCTGTCTACCATGACTATTTTGTCAACTGTCATTGTACCGAAGAGCAAAAATAGCTGCTGAGTTTTTAATGATCAGAGAATGGAAAAAAACTCTTTAAAATTAATTTCCCAACTATGTGCATGTGTATTGCCTCATGTACCACATCTCAAAGACATGCCAGAATATACTTTTAGATACCCTTCTGAGGAAAATCAGGAAGTGAAAAAATTAGAAAAATAAGGAAATAGAAGAGAGCACAAGTAAAAATATGTTGTATAGTTGTTTATTTCTTCCATTGATTTTGAACTAACAAAAACCAAGATGAGACAATACAACCTTTTGAGTAAATGAAGAACCTTGTGGTTATACGTGTTTTTAAATCATCTTCTCCTTATATAGACAGAAGCTTCACTTCTGTAGAGATACTTGAGTTAATTTTACGTGAGCTACTGAAGGTACTGCTGGTAAGTTGGTCATGGTTCATCGTGAAGACTGATTCTAGGAAACTTTATGCGAGCTAGCTTGGATATTTGGGGTTTTTTATACAGAAATCAGACACGCATAGATGTCTGCAGATAAGAAGCTCTACAAGCTCCTCACTGTATGTACTTACGATGTGCTGCATGTGAGCTTCTGTGTCCTTCTGTGGTACGAATACATTCTACTGGTTCCTGCAGCAGCTTCGTAATGGGAGTTAATAATGGTTGAGCCATGATAAAAATTGCATCATATCAGAAATTGTAATTTAACTTAAATATGGGAGGAATTCGGCCTAGAATGAACTAGATACCAGTGCTGATCTAACCATGATTATTTTCTCATGTGATTTTTTTTCTATAGGGTCAAGTTCATTATCAAAGTTTTAAAGTGATGGAATATGGTAAGTATTAAGGGCATTTAGTAGTGGCTGAAATTGGTAGTTGATTATCCATTAGAGTAGCATCCCTTGCTAGCATAGACCCCAGAAAGTTTAATTTTCAAATCTTTTGCTTCTCTGAGACTGACTCTGCCTCCTGGGAAAAATACCATCTTATAAGGTGCCCTGTTTATCTGTGGTAGCCTTAATGTCTTGCTACTGTAGTGTCTGGATGCCATGCAATCTTTGTAATACTCACCTCTATGAGATGCAGTTATTGTCCTTGAGAAAATAAATGTGTATTTTAATCTATCTATCTATCTGTCCATCTATCTTTTACAATTGCAGTTTTTACTGGGGAGGGTTACTGTGCTCTGGCTGAACTGAAACTCTGTTTTTAGAGGAGTCTGAATGCAATCCAAACTGTATTTTATTCGTTTTATTTACCACCTGGGCCTGGTGTTAAATGATTTTGTTATGCAGGACCCTCTAGGACTTTCTGTAGCTGCTATAAGGGTAGCCATGAGGAAAGCTCGTGAGGGGAAAGAAAGGCCACCCATGAGGGGAGATTGTGAGGGGAAAGAAGGGGCAGCCATGAGGGAAGATCATGACCATATTACATGTTCCACCCATAGTAGTTAAAAAAAAAAAAAAAAAAAGGAAAAATTATTACTTCTTGTGTGAATTTAATGCTTTCTGTATTTTCTATTTTATTTTTTAGTTTTACCAAAATTTGATGTTATAATAACAACACCATTGTATTATTCTTTGAGAGAAGAAGATGTAATGGGTGTGGTCACTGCAAAGTAAGTAAATTAGTAATACTATTTGTCACTCTCACTCTTAGGAAAATTATTGCGGGTCTCTAAGTGTCAAATGAAAACTTATATTTAGAATGCTAAAAAAAGTGCCTTCTAGTAAAAATTAGCTGCCCACCAAAAGGAGCGTGACCAGCAGGTTGAAGGGGTCCTGCCCTTCTACTCTGCTCTTATGAGACCTCACTTGGAGTATTGTGTGCAGTTCTGGTGTCCTCAACATAAAAAGAACATGGAAGTGTTGGAATAAGTGCAGAGGAGGGCCATGAGGATTATCATGGGACTGGAGCACTTCCTGTATGAAGATAGGATGAGAAAGTTGAGGTTGTTCAGCCTGGAGAAGAGAAGGCTGCGTGGAGACCTCATAGCAGCCTTCCGGTATCTGAAGGGAGCCTACAGGGATGCTGGGGAGGGACTCTTCATTATGAACTGTAGTGAGAGGACAAGGGGTAATGGGTTCAAATGTAAACACGGGAAGTTTAGATTGGATATAAAAAATTCTTTACTGTAATGGTGGTGAGGCACTGGAATGAGTTGCCCAAGGAAGTTGTGAATGCTCCATCGCTGACAGTGTTCAAGGCCGGGTTGGACAGAGCCTTGGGTGACATGGTTTAGTGTGAAGTGTCCCTGCCCATGGCAGGGGGCTTGGAACTAGATGATCTCAAGGTCCTTTCCAACCCTAAATATTCTGTGATTCTGTTTCCAGTTTCTGGATTTTGTTATAACAATGTTATATTTTCAGACTTCTGGTTCGTTTTTTTTGACTGGTAAAGGTATTTCTAGGCAATGGTCAAGACATTTTTAGTTACCTTCCTCAGAAAATTTCTTGAATCCTTGCTTGAGATGTATAATTTGAGGCTTTTTTTTTTTGTTTGTTTTGTCCTTATGGCTATTGATGGACTAGAATGATTTTTGGGTCCATGTTCCCTGCTCCTTATCTGTCTGAATATGATAGTATCATGGTTTCTGTTATGTACAACTTGGAAAAATTTATTAAAAAAAATACTATTGCTCAGTTACTGCAGGTTGTTAATGGCATTATTAGAAGGGAATATGCTACAGTTCTCAGGTTTGTCACAGCTGCAATTTATGTTTTTCCGTGTAACAATGCCACAATTTCTTTGGACTGTGATTAGTAAATACTTTGAGTCCAAATAGCGAATTATAGAATCACAGAATAGTTAGGGTTCCAGCCCCCCCTGCCATGGGCAGGGACACTTCCCACTAAACTATGCCACCCAAGGCTCTGTCCAACCTGGCCTTGAACATGGCCAGGGGTGGAGCATTCACAACTTCCCTGGGCAACCCATTCCAGTGCCTCACCACCATTACAGTGAAGAATTTTTTATATCTAATCTAAACTTTCCGTGTTTAAGTTTGAACCCATTACCCCTTGTCCTATCACTGCAGTTCATAAAAAAGAGTCCATCCCTAGTATCCCTACAGGCCCCTCTTCAGATACTGGAAGGCTGCTATGAGGTCTCCACGCAGCCTTCTCTTCTCCAGGCTGAACAGCCTCATCTTTCTCATCCTATCTTCATACAGGAAGTGCTCCAGTCCCATGATCATCCTCGTGGCCCTCCTCTGGACTTGCTCCAACACTTCCATGTCCTTTTTATTTTGAGGACACCAGAACTGTACACAATACTCCAAGTGAGGTCTCATGAGAGCAGAGTAGAAGGGCAGGATCACCTCCTGCAACCTGCTGTTCACACTCCTTTTGGTGCAGCCCAGGATACGGTTGGCTTTCTGGGCTGTGAGTGCACACTGAAGCCAGCTGATGTTCATTTTCTCATCCACCAGCACCCCCAAGTCATTCTGTGCTGGGCTGCTCTGAATCTCTTCTCTGCTCAGTCTGTAGCTGTGCCTGGGATTGCTCTGACCCAGGTATAGGACCTTGCAGTTGTCATGGTTAAACTTCATCAGGTTGGCATCAGCCCACCTCACAAGCGTGTCAAGGTCCCTCTGGATGGCATTCCTTCCCTCCAGCATATCAACCGAACCACACAGCTTGGTGTCATCAGCAAACTTGCTGAGGGCGCACTCAATCCCGCACTCCATGTCACTGACAAAGATGTTGAACAAGATTGGTCCCAACACCAATTCCTGAGGGACACCACTCGTTACTGGTCTCCAGCTGGACATTGAGCCACTGAGCACAACTCTTTGCGTATGGCCACCCAGCCAGTTCTTTATCCACCGAGTGGTCCACCTATCAAATTGATGTCTCTCCAATTTAGAGACAAGGAGACAAGGATACATATATTGTATCTTTTGTGTTAGCAGCATTTGGGAAGCAAAACACTTGCACTTCCCATATCCCATTTTAACTCTACTGCATATTATGATACTGCATTGGTGTTCTATTCAATAACTTGCTTCCAGCTTAGCTTAATGTAATTAGCTTTCCTACATTGTACAGCCCATAATAATAGGTATATAGAGCTTGTGTGACGGAAAGAGCAGCACATCTTCAGGTTTTGGGTTTCTGACTTTAGTGTCAATAAACCGATCTGTGTATTGGAAACTCCATGTTTCAAATTACAGATATGTTCTGGCCATGTTTGTGGCCATGGAAAAATAGTCTAGTAGAATCTTTTGCCTTGAAAGCTCTACAGAAGACCAAGCCTGGGAGTTGAAGTGTTTTTTGACTGATGTCTTTCAGATATATGTATGGAAAGCCAGTAAAGGGAACTGTAACAGTCACTTGCCTTTCTGTGTCTTACTGGACAAACAAGAGAAATATAACAACAACAATGGAGGTGAGTGTTCTGCTAGCAGTTTGCAGCTTTGTAGACTTCAAGCCCATGTCTTGTTTTGTAGGTTTAATCTGCCTGGGACCATCCTTGAGTGCTGAATTCAGCTGGCATGATCTATGGAGTGACTTGCATCGAGAGTGTTAAACTCTCTTTAATTTCCAGGATAAAGTGTCTACCTTCAGATTGCTTGTTGAGAATGATACTTGGCCACTGTGGTTCCTTGAACTGTGCCTGGGGATTATTTTGGAGAGTGCTAGTTGGCCCAGGTAGAGAAACTTTCCAGGAGACACTGTAGCAGCGTAGGTGACAGAGGACCTGTGCCTCAGAATGCACCCTCGCCCTGTGTGTGCCCCTGCATGCTCAGCCCTGTGTTATAAGGCCAGAGAAGTCCACCTCAATTGTCTCTCACCTCAGTTGTACCTCTAGTGTGGTAGAGACCAGAGCATTTTACATACTAATTGCCTAGTTATTACGTTGGAGGTACAGCACTATTTTTAACCTGGAATATGAAATTTAAAAAGGTATTCAGTTTGGATCTGAAGACTTAAAAGTGGTGAATTCAAGGCATCCTTTTGCAAAATCAGGCATTTATTTTTGAGCTGTGGGCTGTGTTTAGAACAGATTCAGTTTCTACTAAATGGTGCGCCTGTTGTTTTCTGTTGGCTGACTTAAGCAGCTGGCTGACTTCAGGTTCTTCAGCAGCACTTAGCCTACGGACACTGAGCTCAGAGGTGCTGAATAGGGTAAACCCCTCTCCTGAGGCAGAGGCCTGTTAATTGCATTATTGATACTGTTCACTGTATATTTTGACACTGTTCTTGCCATGTAGAAGGGGGTAATTGTGGACATTAGATAAAAAAACCCACAACCAAAACTTAACTTTCTCCATAAGGCACTGTTGACTCTAAAAACTAATGGTCTCCTACTGGATTTAATAAAAATGCGTTCTGAAAACAAAAGGTCAGTGTTCTTAAGTTTCTGGTGTTGACACTCCGGAAATTGTATCTGGGGAGAGCTACAGTACTTAACCAGAAATAAGCTGTTGTAGGTGGAAAGGTGTCCTTGGGTTTGCTGGATCAACAATTTTTTCTTTTTTTCTTTATGTTGCAGATAAATGGATCTGTGAATGTAACTTGTAACAAGCTTATGCTGCAAAGCTTGAACACTGATCGGTCATGGCACCAAGGTGACACTGATTACACAGACCCAATAGAAATTATTGCAGTGGTCACCGAGTCACTCACAGGTATGTGTCTTTGTGATGTCTTCTGAGAGAAATCCAAAGAGTAGGTGCTGGAAGAGCTTACTGCTATGTGGAAGGCTTGGCATGCTACAGAAGTATCACGTACTGATGGCAGTGTGAACCATCTACATGCAAGAACACTCTCAGAAAAAAATTATCTCAGCTGTTGCTTGCCTAGATATTAAATAATTTAAGCAGCTGTAACCTCAGTTGAATACAGTTCTATACTAAATAATTTATTAAATAACTAAAAATATGCTCTAATGGATCCTTAAAGTCAATGTCTGATCCTTTTTGATGAGAAAAGCAGGCGTAAAGAATTGCTAGCATTGGCTTGAGTCTTAAACACTTAAGTTTATGATTAAACTTAACCTTTTTTGTTTCTAAACCACATGAGTAGGAAAATTCTCTGGCCCCCTTTTGTTCACTGTCTACCCTCTTCTAGACTGGTTGGTTTGCAAACTGAGCCTTTTTGTGAGTTTGTGGTCTGCTACACATTGCATTTTAGAAAAAAAATGGTTTGTAAAAATTTCTGCCTGTCCCAGAAACTAGGTTTCATTACACAGTTTCTATAGAAACCCCAGCAAGGTGAAGTTGGCTGATCTGGGATTCATAAGTTCCTTCCTTGTATCGTTCCAATATAGTCTGTGTGAAATAAAGCACTATGTGGTATGGCTTATTTGGCCTCGTGAAGACATTATCAGTATGTACGTTACCTTTGTACTAATCCTGAGCTGGAGGTTTGAAGAACAATAAGAGTAGAAATGGTTAAGAATGTGAGAGAGTTATTTAAAAATCAGGGACAATAACCAGTATTGCTGCTAAAGAAATATGTATGTTAAAAGTATGTTATCTAAACGCATACAATTATTCAACAGGAATCTCCCAAAATTCAAGTACCATCATATTTCCAAAGCAAAGTGACTATTTTATTGAATTTATGGACTACTCTAGAGTTATTAAGCCTTCTCTGAACTTCATAGCTACTGTAAGTTCTTTTGTTTTATTATGACCTGTGCATAAGCAAATGTGACTTCTTTATCTTCTCTTAAATGACAAAGTTTGCCTTGGACTTTTAAGTATAATTTACAGATTTGTTTTAAAATTACCTCTTTTTTGTTATACATATTGGCAAATACTAAACTTAGAGGCATTTGCTCTAGAAAAGGATAAGGAGGAGGGAATGCTGTAGTGTTTGCAGGATGTATTTGAGTGAATTTGTCAGCATACTGGTGGAGAAATCTTTTCACTTTCTAGCTGATCTGTTTTCCGTTACATGACTGTGCTTTAGAACAATAAAGTAGTTATTGAGTTCAAGCCCTCCTAATTATATTTGTATTTTTGTATGTATATACACACACAAATATTTACTTTAAAAAGGGCATATATATAATTAAGCAGCTGCTACAGAATTCAGTAAAACTTATCAAACCACATTGCTCTCAAGTGAAAATGTCTTTTCTGTCTTCTGTCCTGCCTTTCTCATATCAGCTGCAGTCCTCTCACGGAAGTTTCATGTTCTTCATGCTGTCCATAGACTGCATTCAGTATTCCTACATTTAGCAGCAGTTGCTTATTGCATTACTGCATTTCACTTGGAAAGGGGAATCGACTTTACAATTCTTGAGCCTTTACTATGGAAACAAGACCTAAAATGCCAATAAAATAGGCTGCATATACACTTCATAGTAGATTGGTTCAAGCTATATCTGTGTGCTAGCCTGATCATTTGGGGTTTGGGTTTTTGTCCTTTTCATTTTCTTTGCCAGCATCCTAGCTTGACTCCAGCTCTGACCTGCTGCTTCTTCTTCCAAAGATGATCTGAGTGAGCAGTAGCTGAGGCATTTAGCAATGCTTGCAGCTAGCAGGGAAGAAGATATCAGTTATGCTCCCAAAGAAATGTGAAGGAATCACTGTTGATAGTTTTTATCTCCACTAGTAAGTGGAGATCTGCATATTCTGCACAGAGAAAGGAGAGGAAAGTAATGGGAGAGGAGGAGGGGTAATGGAATGACAGATCTTTTTACTGAAAAAGGGAAACGGTAGTTAGGTGCTTTTAATTGTAGAAGTTGAAATTTCAGACTGTGTAATGCAGAAAGAGAATGGATTTACCATGGATGAAAATCTGGAGTTGATTGTGCTTGAATGTGGGGATAAAACTTGATGTAAGTTAATCAATTGATTGATGGATAATAGAGTGAACTCAGTTCTATCTGCTTTGCTTCTGCTCTTTTCTTATTCCCTGGAGTTATGAATAATTTTGTTCTTGACTGAGTTGCCTACCTGCAGTGTTCACAAGGGATTAGAAATAAAGTTACTGATGTGTGAGAAATCTGAAGATGCCCTTGGCTTTTTGATATGCTATGAGTGCAAATACATTGTTATATGGTATGTATTTTCAGTTTAGCTTTACCCTGTTTGGTGGATATTTTCTTCTTTTTTTAGCTAAAGGTGACACGTTCTGATAGCAACCAGCTGACAGCTGAAGAGAGGCAGAATCTTGTCGTAGTCACTGCGCAACAGTCAGACCTGCTTTTTCACCACTCTTCACACCTTGAGAATGAGGCAACAGAGGAGAGAAATCTGACAGTCCATGTGCTGAATTACACAGTGCCAGAAAATGGAATAATTGATGTTGAATTTCCAATCCTGCCTGATACAAAAACTCTGAGAGTTCAGGTAATGCTTTGTAATATGTTGCTTTGGAGCTGTGGCACACCAAATTGAGCAGGCTGTGATCAATGATATGTTTTTCCGGCCCTCTGCAACAGCTGTTAGTGTTCCTTACATCATAATTCATGTTAGAGCTGGAAAGAAAATGACAGATCCCGTCTGAATGTGATCTAATTGCACCAAGACATCAAGGGAAAAAACCCAAAAGAGAGACCTAAAGGAAGCAGTAAAGTGATCCTGTACCGCCATGAAAGCTACCGTACTCTTGTAAACAGTACCATATATGTGAACATCACATTGATTTTGCTGTTTTGTTAAAGAGATTTGTTTTGCATTGTCTCGCAGGCAGAGTTCCTCAGCAGTAGGACTGACATAGGTGTTTATGATGTGTTCAGCTCCCCAAGCCAGACTTATCTCCAGATTAAAACAAAAAGCCAGGATATAAAGGTACAGTGAGACAAAACTTGCCAAGTTAAGAACCTGTTCAAGTTACTCATCATGTTCCCATACTCATCTCTGTGAACTGTATGCTTTTCCTAGGCTGGGAAACCTTTTGAGCTGAGCATTTCAAGCAACAAGCCAGTTAGAGAGTTCCACTATCTGGTAGGTTACTGGTTTTGCATATGGGGACAATCCAAGATGGCTTTTACCAACTTGACAAATATTCCAGTGAGTGGGATGTGGTTGGATATTAGGGAGATTCAGAATTTTTTATTGTGCTTTGTGAAAGAGGTGGCCCAAAAACTTGCTTTCCTTTGGAGTGGACATTTTTGAAAGAGACCTTCATTTTGCTACCTAGCAGAAGGGCCCTTGGCACTGTAAGGAGGTGCTTTCTGGGAGAATCATGTCTCTGATTTGGTTGTTGGGTTATCTCTGCTTGCAGATGTGTAACAAAAGGCACAACTGCGAGAGCAATGCTGTGCAGAGCACAGGAATGGAATAAAGTGATGTGAGAAGGGGCAGGGATATCCCAGGAGCAGCCCAAGAGCTGACAAGCCAGGAGCAAACCTGGCTTGTCAGCAGGTCCTGCAGATGCAGGTACAAGCTGTGCACAAGTTCAGGACTGTCAGGGCTGAACTCACGGGCACAAGGTGAGGAGCAAGGTGAGGAGAAGACCTGCCTCTGAGAAGATGTGGTCATTGGCAGGGTGGCATTGTTAAAATTGTTAAAAACGGAACTTCTTAGGAAGCATTTTAAAGTACAAGGCTTGAGTAGTGGCTTGTTCAGTGGCTCGGCTGCTGTGTTGCATTCTACAGCATATGTATTGAAGGGTTGATTATATATGCTATCACGGTCTCCCATCCTGTCCTTAACACATGCCTGTCTTGTGCACAGTCTTTACCATAATGATGATGATAACTACAGTTCTTTTTCTTTCAGAGATTTTTAATAGTAAACTGAATAAGGAAAACCATATGACAGTATGAAATGTGAGCATTCCAAGTGTGTTATCTAAAATAGAAACACTCTCTAGAAAATGTAAAACCAATCAGGTCCATGCAGTCAAGGACAGGGAGCTACCCTTCATAGCTCTGCCTTCATTAGTAAGTGAAATGGCCCAGTAGGAACAGGCTTAGAGTGAAAAAAGTTGATGCTGTGGGCCTGAACTCCACGTGTTTTGAGGTACCTTCAAACTAGCTGTATGTAATCTGATGAATGCTGGTTTTTAACTGGAACATGTTAGTGGGCCCTGGTTCACACTTTCCATGGTGCAAAGTGTGCTAATTATGGGTGTTTGAGAGCTTTTCTTTCAGTGTCTTCCTGATCCAAATTCAGGTGCTATTATAGATGACCCACATGACCCAGTCCTATTACTGTTGGTTTTTTATGTTCTCATAGGATATGTTATGCTGTGCACTTGTTGTACTTCCTGTCCATAGTGATACAGAAATCAAAGCACAGAAAAAATCTATTTCTAATACTTAAGTTTTACATTACTAGCATGTTCCATACCCAGTCTCACAGAACTGGCCAAGAATTTAATAAAAAAAAGTAAAAGTTACAGCTATATGCTGCTTCTTTTAACAGCTATTTGTAGAAGGAATTGCAGAGCTTACTACATACTGAAATATCAACAGATTGCGTTTTTATTTTTTCCCTTTAAGGTGTTATCTAAGGAACAAATTATGGCTTTTGGCACAAAGACTGTAAAAACATTCACTTTAATAGCAGAAAATTCCTGGGCTCCTTTGGCATGCATACTTGTATTCTACGTTGATGAGCTTGGAGTGGTTGTAAATGATGCTCTCACTGTCCCCATTCAGCCTGTGTTGAGTGACAAGGTAACTATATTGAACTTGAGTCTGAGACCAAGTTTTTCTCTCTCTATTGCATGGTAAAACAGTATTTTAGATCATAGGTTTGTAAATGTAAAACTTCCTCATAGAGGATCTAATCTGAGGTTTGTGTAAGTCATAGGAAAGACTTCTGATAATGCCAGTGCAGTTAGGGTCCAGCTGTTGCATATCTGGAAGAAATTTCTACTGGCCCTATGTTTTCATCATAATCAGATGCACAGCATCTCCTTTTAGTTTTAATAGTTTGGTCAGTTACTGAGCCATAGATTGCTCTGGCAAATACAGTGGAAAGGTACTTATAAGTCCTTTAAGTGTGGAACTGTGAACGTTGATGAAGACTGATCAGGCAGTGGTCACATTGTGGTATGTCATCAGTGGATGTGACCAGTGTTTGTATTTCATGTGACTCTGTGTATTTTAACTCAAAAGTGCATGAAGAAGAGTGGGAAAACTACTGCTGCAGCAATGAACTGATTTTTCCAGCATACATGTCAGGGTGAGATTTGGTTCTTTGTGCAAATAGAAGCCTCACTGTGACATTTTACAGGTGAGACCACCCAAAGGCTCTTCATGGGTTCAAGTTCTTCCTCCCCCATGGAAACTTTAATGCTTCTAACCAGACACTGGTAGGGAGGCTGTTTGTCTTACTCCTGCATGAAAAATTTACCCATTCGCTTCATGATTTATCCAAACTCAGGTTATGAGCGCTGTTATCACAGGATAAGGAAGTGTAAAGGCAGGATGGTGAGAGAGCTGCAGGCACACTTTTGTTGATTATGGTTATTATGTATCACTGTCTGAAGAATCTGAACAAACAGAAAACAAATACGATAATTTAGTTGAAAGTTGGGAGATTCAGGGTAAGTATTGAAAGGTATTGCTAATGAGGAAGGCATAACAATTTGGTTCAGTCTTCTGCAAACAAATAGAAATCTTTCCACTGATTGCAGTGTCCACAGATAAGATTGCATTATGTTTTTAGCAATGAGGTGAAGTCTGATCTGATACCAGTTTGTTTAAATGTAGTTTTTGGGTGGAAAACATAATCCTAGCGTATCTACAGAGAGGATGAGCAATTGAGACAATAAATTGTGAGAATTTAATATTAACCTTACTGTATTTTCTTTATTTCACTGAATAGAGAAAAAAATGTAAGATATGGAGAGCTACTTTCTCAAAGGCTTTCCAATTTTGAGCTTCCTCCATTTTGCCATTTCGACACTAGCCACTGAAATAAACTCAGGACTGTGGAAAGCTACTTTCTCTGTAATTTGTAGGATTGCCAAGCATTTAATTTCTGCAAATAAGTTGGTAAAATCAAATATATGGAGCTGCAGTGCCACAGTTTACCTAGAAACAAACAGTTTTTTCTGTGTGAAAGTCTGATGACCGTTTACAGTGAAGCACATGAAGCTAATCCCATTTATGCTGTCCGCATTAGTATGTTTGCTGTTGCTCTGTGATTTTCATACTGAATGTGCTTGGAAGATGCCACTACACAGATTTATCAGAGGAGAGGTATGATGGGGCTGTAGATTCAGACATCTAAATTAATGTATTTACGTGTAGAGTCAGGATTTGGTTGCTTAAGCACAGACATCTAGTGTCTTCCAAGAGGCCACTGAGTATTCAAGGTATCATCATGGGATGAATGGCATTTCAAAGGTCCTGTGGCAGACCTGTTGCTTTCTGGAATGGGAGCTGAGGGTCAGACAGTGTGCTGTGGGATATCCCAAGTGGTTCCAGGTGCCTTGAGGTGGCTGAGTCTCATCTCTGTTTCTGAGTTAGGTGTCTGAACTCAGTTTACAGAAAATCAGTTGCCCAAAAAGAAAGTGTGGTTTTAAGTTACTCTTCCTGGACTCCTGAAGCCTGCTCCAGAAGGAAAAGTTATGTGTCGTTGTCTGGCAGCACCACTGGATATGTCTTGGATACCTTTGAATAGCTCAAGTGGCACTAGGTGTTAGTGTTTATGTAACTGAATCCCACCCACAGCCAGTATAGTCAGTGGAGCCTGTAGGACTGTTTTTTTCACCACCACTTGGATTTTCTGCTTTATGGTGAGCCAAAGTGCTTTCTAGCCTCCATTATTCTTTTAACTGTGTGATGGGAGCTTAAAAACTGAACTGAAATGTGGACAGCTAAATGTAAGTAACATAAGTGTGGAGTTGAATTCCACCTCAAGAGTTGGTAGTGGGGGTGTTTTGATGAAAGAAAAGAGTAAAACTGTTTATTTCAAACAGAAATTCTGCATTGTCATCTGGTGAGGTGGAGATGGGGTATATTAGAAATGCTTTAAGTAGATCACTCTTCCTCTCTTCAGTACCCCAGGGAAGGCTGGTGATGTATTATGCTATTTGTTTCCTTCTTTGTTACCCATGCACTTTTTATTTATACCCTTTTCTGCATTGATTTCACTGTGGAACGCTTATTTGTAATCTTTTGGGGCTGAATAATCCTCCCCAAGTAATCTTTCGCTAAAGATGTTACATGCAGTGTTGTGCATTGATGAACTGCAGATGTGTTTCTTTTACTGCCCTCAGCTGTAGAAACTGGTGTATCCTTGTGGCTGAAGAGATTGCTCTTTGTATTCTAAAGCTGGTTGAAATGACAGTGGATCCTGATGCTGACTTCCCACCAGTCCAAGGAACTGATGTGTTAAGAGAGCAAGAGAGCAAAATGAATGCTGTAATATTTTCCCAAAGGTCCTAGGAAAAGCAAATCCAGAGTCTTAATTATAGCAAATTAAGCTAAGAAAATGCTTCCTCAGAGTTGTTAGTGGCTGTAAATATCAGTGTATAATTTAAACCTGTGCTTTTTTTTACCTTTTTCTAGATTAAAATCTCTTGGAGCAAGGATAAGGTCAAGCCTTCTGAGAAAGTCTTCCTTAAAATCAGTACAACAGAACCAGGATCTGTAATTGGACTTGCAGTTGTTGATAAAAGTACAAAGCTTCTAGGAGAAGCTAGTGACATAACAGAAGATTCTGTACGTGAATGAGAGAAAAGGTTTTCACTATTGTGTGTTTGAAAGATGTATGTTTATGGAAAAGTTTCAGTTTATGTTGTGAATGAGTAGTATTCTTTGGGCAGGATTTTTAGCAAGTATTTTTTACTTTTGCAATTAGTTTATCAACACAAGTGGAAAAGACAGTAAGACATACAAAGTGATAGCCCCAGCATTTCTCATTCCAATTAGTACTTGATTGTTCTTATGTTGAGAAACTGCTCTGTTAACACTTGGCAGTTTCTTCATTCAGGAAAGTCAAAAAAGCCAGAAAAAACTCTGTAATGGTTTGTTCTTTGTGCTTTTTAAAATTAGCAATATAAAATAAAGCAATTATATTATTTTTTGAAGAATAAATTACTCATCTTTTTGACTTCCCTTGATTTTCAGAAGCCCTGGTGCATCAACAATTTGGGAGAGCTTGCAATATGTGTCATTTCTAAAGTGCTCAAATGACATGGCCTAAGTGCAATAGTGGTCTGTAGGCTCCTATTTTAGGCTTATATAGTCTTGGTCATTCTTCCATTGATCATGAAACCTTTGCAGGCAAATCTCCTTCATCCTATCACAGATTCTTTTCTATTTACCAAGGAGAGCTAAGCAAGCTGCTGCTTAAAGCATAGCTCTATGAATTAGCACCTACAACAATGAAAGTTCAGAAAAATGTGAGTTTGCGTTAACTCTTTGGATGATTTTGGTGTTTTTTGTCTTAGGTGTTCCATGAGCTCAATTTATACAGCACAGTGCAATACTTCCCCCTGGTCAGAGGTTCTTTTGGTGTCTTTCAGGTACTTCTTAATTTATTTTTTTTTTAATTCTAAACTGGGGCTTTTTACTGCTTTGTGATTTGCAGATCACTTCTTTGAAGTAAATGCCCTTTTTAAAGTTTGAGATTGTAGACAGTATACTGTTGTCATGGCTTATATAAGTTTTAAATTGAGAAATTTATCAATATATAAATAATCTGAACGCAAAGAAATATGTTTATAGTTTCATAAATGTGAATTGCTTTGTGCTTGATATTGCCTTCCCTTTGAAAAGTTTTCAGTTATTAAGTACAGTACTCAGATGATCTCAGTTTTGTTGGTTCCTTGCTTTAGTTCTGTATTTGCTTTATGACTTTATTTTCTTAAAAAGAAATAAAAAGAAAATAGATAAGCACTGCTGATGTCCTGAATGTCCTGTATTGAGCTATACCGTATAAATTTTATCCAGAAATGCAGCCTTTGGGTATCAACTGATGCAATTCTTGAGGAGGATAAGGAGCATTTTCTTTGTAAGTAATAAAAATAAATTAGCCAAATCTGATTTACTAAGTGGGGAAGGAGGTCTGTGGGTTAGAGCCCCTATTAGGTCTTCTTGCAGTACTGTTGCATCCAGCCTTACAAACTATTACCATTTCCAAGGCTCAAGACATACAAAATACATATGACTACTATTTTAAAAACTTACTTTTTGCTGCTGTCCTGAGCAGCACTACTCCTTCAAGGACTGAGGGCGAATGGAGTTTTTGTTTGCAGTTCCAGCTGATATATGCTGCAGTGGTTTGTCATGTGTTAGGCATATTACACCAGTTCCATAAGCACTCCAGGAAGGCCATGTAGAAATTTAAGCTTTTGTGAAACTTTTTTTATTTAGAAAAAAACATCAAACGAGCAAGAAAGAAAATGAATAGTTCCTAATGTGATTGCATTAGTCTTATCATGTGTGACAAAGGTATAGATTATAATCCAAACACTGTATTAATTTGACTTTTATTAACTCTACTAATCTGATTTTTGTTAAACCTAGATATTTTTAGGTAGGACAGTAATTTTTTTATTTTGTAGATGGTGGAATGATACCCATAGAGGATGGTTTTGGTGATGATATGCCGGTATCTAAAAATGGACCTCCTGATTTCAGCAGTCTCTATGTGAGGACACATTTTCCAGAGACTTGGCTTTGGATCGACACTAAAACTAGGTATGAGCTTAGAAGCAAATGGAAACTGATTTACATTTCTCGTTGTTATTTTGTAGGTTCTAGTAGTGTTCTGCGCTGGTGCTGAAGAGCATTGCTCTAAAATGTGTTACTTGTATTCTGCTCCCACCTAGAGGCCACATATGAGATTGGAGACCCACCAAATGAGGCGTTATACAACTGCACAAGATGGGACAATGCCTGACTGAAGGCCTTGTAGTTTCAATAGAAACTAAATAAAAACCCTGGCGACAAAAGAAACTCTCATCCCTTCACAGATGGGGAGATAACAGATAGGGAGACCCAGTCTTTTTCTCTACAGTACACGAGAAGATGGTGATTAGCCCAGAAAGGGAAACCTGTTCCTGTCTGCACCTAGTTCAGTAAACAATTCAAACTGTCAAATGATGGTGAAATCTGACCTGTGTTGTGCAGCACAAATTTTGTATTCTTTCAAGGTTGAGACATTCAGGAGGCAACCTTCATCTGGGATTGTTTTAAAGGAAAAACAAAGTAAAAGTTGATTACATGTAATGCGATTAAGTGTAATTACCTTCAATTCATGTAATTTAAAATAGTTTAATTTTTTTTTAATCATTTTGATTCCATCACAATTTTTTTGAAATGAGTAGGAAACATTTTCTGATATGATTAAGAACAGTTAATCAGCACCTTTTCCTGCCAAGAGTTTGGGCTTAATTTTTGATGCATTTAAACATTCGTGTCCACTTACTGATGTCTGTAAATGGATACTTTTGAAAGTCTCTACCCTTCTGCTATCAGATCTGACACGGACACCACAATGGAAGTCACTGTGCCTGATACCATCACATCCTGGGTAGCCAGTGCTTTTGTGATTTCTGAAAACAGCGGGCTTGGAGTGACAACTGCTCCTGTGGAGGTACCATGGCACTAGACAATTCTCCTTTAAATGCTGGTAACGCTATAGATTATTACTGGAACAGCAGCTATCTCCTTGTACTAGTAAAGCGGCTGAGAAGCCATGTGTATTCAAACTGTAAAGAAAACATCACTGAAGACATAGGTGATACTATATCTGCCTCCCCTTCCTGCTCATGTAAATTTCTCAGATGTGCAGATACTTGAGTGCCTGTTTGTGTTGGAGCAGTTGTTTTATTAGAGCACTCTCAGGATATGCCATTTTCATATATAGAAGCGGGGATTGACTGCCTGAGGATAGCATGTTTCTGTGTTTTCTTGGCTCTGCCAACTCATGCTTTCCATGAGTTGATGGTGCATGCAGGGACATTTGTTCAGACTAGCTGGGAGGAGGTGGCTGGGATGGGAGAGGCATGTTGTCTGCTGGAAGGATCATGCCACTGCACTGCTCTGCTAACACTTACCCAGGAGAGAGGATGGGATAATTGCTTAAAGACTAGATTCTGCTTTTGCTTTCATTTATCTGTCAAAACCAGTTTTGAACTAAACACAGGTGTTACTTTTTGGGTGACTTAGCTTGAGGAGCACAGCGGACACTGAGAGCCAGGGGTGGGATGAGATGCTTCTTGCTGCCAAGTGCCTCTCTTCTGAGGCTCTTGTATTTTCAGGTGTTCAAGGAGTTTAGCGATTTAAGCTAAATTCAGCACTCCTCAGCATTTACATCAGGTTAGATCTAACCTGAGATTCCCAATGTACATGTGGAGTTGTCCTAGGATCGCACTATATTCATGGAAACAGCTACTTATTTAGCCTGTTTAAAATAGGACTTACTTATGAAAGTGTCATTTAGCTAGCATTTTATGTATGTTGCATGATCATCTGAAGGTAGTTATCTCCTTCTATTCGTTATGTAAAGACCTAGAGAAACTATATTCCTGAGACAACTCCACTTCAGTGCCTAATGTTAGAGAGGTTGAAACTGTGCAGTACTGGGTCATAGGTTACCAGCTTCATGCCAGGACTAGTGCAGGCATAGCCTGGAGACAGACATATACCCATTTAAGTTCTCTTCCCCTCAAATTCTTAGGGAGAGGCAACTTTTGGGTTCCAAACTGAGATCTAGGTCCAGATTTCATAGTTGGCTGCTACACCAGACACAGAACATATGCTTTGAACATCCTGATTGTAACTCCACCACAGAATTTCGAGCCTGACCTGGATTTTGCGGCGAAGGTCCTTTGAGACTTAAATCATGATTCTCATTTCTTTCACTCGGCTTGGCAGAGATGGAGAGAAAGAGGAATAGTTTTCTGATTCAAACAGTATGAAAATATATCCTTGGTATCTCATCCTCAAACTTGAGAAGACTGAAAGTAGAACAGATGTTGAGATTTTAAACTATAATCACACACATGCACTGTTCAGTAATTCACCCTCTTTGGGATGTTTAGATTGAGCTTGTACTTCCATATGGCTGAAACATGTTAATCAGTACCATACAGAGAAACAAACAAAAGAAATGCATGAAAACTGCAACGGGGAAATAAATAAGTGACATCTGTGTGCTTAATGTAATTTACTGCTTGGTGTATTGTTTTTATTAGACTTTGACTACACAGTGTGTCAAAAACTTTATCATATTTTGTTGTAATATACAGGAATATTCCTGAGTGTAAAACTTTAGGTTTGCAAGAATGTTAGAGATAAGCAAAACAAAAAAAGACAAAATAGCTACATAGGGAAAATCTTGACTAAGAGGTAGCCAAAAATTTTCCGTCAGAATTTCTCTTTTGTCTAATATCTAAAGAAGTTTTTGACACTGAAAGCTTTAGCAAACAACTTTTCAAGGCTTTGAAAAGAAAACATTGGAATATTTGCTAGCTAGAAAGAAAGCTGAGGGTTTCTGGATCTGAAACTCAAAACACTTGGAAGAATTCTTTTAATGAAAAACAAAACTATTTTTAGTTGACATTTCAGTAATAAAGGATATTATGCTTCAGCCATTCATATTTTATAGATGTTCATAAACAGTGAAATTCTGATACCATTGAGCTTGATGAGAGCTTACCACTGGCTTCTTAGAGCCAAGACTTAATCCAAAAATCTCTGTTCACAGATAAAAGTAGTTGATTTCTGATAGGTTCCTGCAGTTTTAATTAAGAAAAGATGTGGTTTTAGAAATAGAACTAAAGAACTTATACCAAAATTAGTTTTACAATATAACACGATTCTAAAGTGTTGGTGAATTACAGAATTTAGACAAGTTAATAATTTTGTATTCCAGCGTGTGTATTCACATGGAGATAGGGTAGCTGATAGATTCTTGATCATCCATTACTTTAGCAGACAAAACAGTTCACAGTTAACCTTAAAGAGGTCTCAGGACAGATCACAGCTTCCGGTTTTGCCAGATGATAGACTCTTAGTCCTAGCAGCTCTCACCTGAACAGCATCCACAAAGGTTCAAATGGCCAGAAGCATCTTTGTTTTCTGCTTCAGGTCTGCAGCAATACATTTTCTTAACTGTAGCATACAAGCAAACATGCTCTGTCATCTGAATTTTCAAATGATCAGAAGACAAGTTGTATAGTCATTTTCTTTCTAGTATCTGACTGTAGGGGTTCACTGCTGATTTTGTTTTGCAGCTAGAAGCTTTTCAACCTTTCTTCATTTTCCTGAACCTTCCATACTCTGTCATCAGAGGAGAGCAGTTCATTTTGGAAGTGAACGTTTTTAATTATTTGAAAGAGGAAGCGGAGGTAAAATAAGTCTTTTTGTACTTGAATGTTATTAGCCACTGCAGGGTTTTCATCATTGGTGGAGACCATGTCTTTGTTTTGTGAGATGATTTTTTCATCAGTGTACAGACATAGAACTATTTCTCTATACACAAAAATATTTAGCAGCTTATGAAAGCAGTTTTTAAAAATTAATGCTTTGTATTGCAAATGTTGTGTTTTTACAGGTTACTGTGACCCTGGATATGAATGATGCTTTTGAAATCATTCTAACATCCAATGAAATAAATGCAACAGAAAATCAACAGTCAGTATCTGTACCAAGTGAAGATGGGAAAACTGTTCAATTCCCAATCAAGCCAAAACAGCTGGGAGAGATTCCCATCAAAGTGACAGCAATATCATCTGCTGCTTCTGATGCTATCATCCAAAAAGTTTTAGTAAAGGTAAATAGTCTGCAGCTTGGCTTGTTCCTGAAATAAATCGTTCCCTAAAATAGACAACAGAGTGCAGCAAAAAGGCTGCACTTGTCTACCTTTACTTGTCTGCAGTTTACTTGTCTGCCTCTTGCTCTTTAAGGTTGGTTTCAGGTCAGGTGGCTTTAAGTAGAAAACACTACTTTTTAAATAATTTCTCCTTTAAAATTCTTTAGATTCCCTTCCATGAATGAACACATAGACCAGTTCTGCAGCAGAGAGTGTGTCAAATGCTTCTGAAAGCAAGGTGAAACTTACTTGTGCACCAGAGAACTCCTGGTACTACAGCTAGCTTAATAATCTGTGGAGAGTGAACCAGATAACTGTGTTGTACATAAGTGCAAACAATTTTTCCGTACACCTGGCTTTAGTTCAAAGCCTATTTTATGTGAACGTTCTTTTATTTTGCTATTGATGAAAATTTAGTCCCCAGATGTTCTAATAAAGCAGAAACTGCTAAGACTTGCCTAACTTTAGACATTTGATTCATGTTAGACTTCATTTCAGTAGAAGGTGGTAGATATTTGTACATCCCATCCTTAAAATAAATGCTTAAAATCATAGAATTAGAGAATGATTGAGGTTGAAAAGGAGTAGACCAACCTTCCTGCATATGTGGGATCAGCTACAGCTGGAATCGTAGAACTACGCACAGTCAGGTTTTAAATGTCCCAAAGAGGAGGGCCTTCACAGCGTCCCTGGGCAGCTGCTTGTTTCAACGTCCTCACAGTTAAAAAAGTATTCTTGTATTTGTATGCGTTGTGTTCTATTCTGCTACTGGGCACCACAGGGAAGAGCCTAGTTCCATCTTTTTTACACCCTTCCTTTAGGTATTTATACACATTGATGATATTCCCCTGAGTCTTCTCTTCTCCTGGCTGAACAGGGACAGCTCTCACAGCCTCTCCTTAGACCACTTATAACCGCTAAGATGCAGGGTTGTGAGCTGTGTTCAGGTGGAGCCACTTACTGCCCTTTCTGTTGAAGTTCAGTTGTTGTGTGAAGTGAATAAAAGCCTGTTACACTGGGAAAGAAACCCATTTACCCCGCATCAAGGACAATTTTTCTCAAGGGAACATCGTAGAATCATAGAGTGGTTTGGGTTGGAAAGGACTTGAAAGATCGTCTAGTTCCACCCCTTCTGCCATGAGCATGGATGCCTTCCACTAGACCAGGTTGCTCAAAGCCCTGCCCAACCTGGCCTTGAACACTTCCAGGGATCGGGCAGCCACAACTTCTTCAGGAAACCTGTTCCAGTGCATCACCACCCTCACAGTGAAGAGTTTTTTCCTATTAAATTAAAGTCTACCGTAATTAATTTTAAAGCCATTCCTGTTTCTACTCTCACTACACGTCCTTGTAAAAGGTCCATCTCCAGGTTTTTTATCACACCCCTTTAGATACTTCAACCTGCTCTGATTTCTCCACTGAGCCTTCTCCAGGCTGAACAAATCTTTCAGCCTGTCTTCACAGGAGAGGTGCTCCATTCCTCTGATCATCTTTGTGAGCCTCTGGACTTGCTTGAGCAGGTCCACATCCTTCTTATGCTGGGGACCTCAGACCAGAACGCAGTACTCTAGAATTTTGCATGCATGAGGAAATGAAACCTTTCTGGTCATGTACCTAACTTCCGTTTTAAGTCCTCCTTTTGTATGACAGCCTATAGAATTGCAAACAGAATGAAAGGTACCACCTCCAGCCTTGACATGTACTTGGCCATGGAGCCAAGCGTGGAGCTTGCTGGAATCAGAGATGCTCTCACTGATTTTGCAGGTGCATTTTTGTCAGTGACATGTGGTCTCAAGAAGTAAATAGTGGAGGTAGATCTTCAATTGGGCAGGCCAATAGCTTAGGTTCTGGATGTGTTAGCAAGCAGCACAAAATACCTGACATTGTTTTAGATCCCTCAGTGTGGTAAGCACACAACTCCTATCCTAATACAATGATCTTGTCTTTATTTTAATAGGCAGAAGGATTGGAACAGACGTATTCTCAGACAGTCCTTTTGGATTTGACTGGGAATAAGCCACAATCAGTGTCAAAAACATTGGATTTCACTTTTCCTTCTGATGTTGTGAGTGGCAGTGAGAGAGTGCAGGTCACTGCTGTTGGTAAGGATTACCTTATTCTGTTTCCATCTTTATTATTTACTGGTCAGCTATATTTTTTTAGTGTTTTTTTTCCCACTGGGCTTTTGTTGAACCCAGTATCTAACATGTGTGTTCATAATCCAGCTGCTGTCGTCTTCTGCATTGCTGGCATAGGTGGTTTTTAAAGAACAGAGCAGTTGCTAGTAGTAACTAGAAGTGGTAAACTCTGTCAAGTGTAGCAGGAAGGCTGGTGTGTAATAACCTTGCTATCCGTGCAGGATTTGCTAGAGCTTCCAGGGACCCTTGCAAGATTTTGCCCAGAAAGGCTGTTGCTTTATAGGTTTTTAGGGTACTACATTCATTTTTATTTAATTGATATATTAATAGGTTGAATCATTAATTAAATGGATGAAGTGTGTTATTCCTTTATTTAATTTGCAATATTATGGTATTGCTATCCATTTTCAGAGTTACAGAGGGAGTCAGAGTTTAGTAAGGAAGGTCCTGCAAAGCTTGCTAGTATCCTATTTTAGTTCTGCTTGTCTTAATGGTGGCTGTTTGAAATTGCTCTGTAGTTGGAATGTCAGTAGGCACAAAGCTGATCAGAAGATGAAGTATGTTTTCTACCTGTTTAGTGATGTTTAGTACAAAAGTTCATAATGTGGCATATTTTCTTCCAGTTTAGATGATGCCATCCTTTATGTGTGAGGTATGCATTTATTTGCAGTAAGCTTTAATTTATTTTAATGAAATTTTATATTTCAGGTGATTTACTTGGGCCTTCTATCAACGGTTTGTCGTCACTGATTAAGATGCCTTATGGCTGTGGTGAACAGAATATGATCAATTTTGCTCCAAATGTTTATGTTTTACAATACCTGACTAAAACCAGGCAGCTGAGAGAGGATATTAAATCAAAAGCTGTATCATTTATGAGAAAAGGTCTGTATGCTTAAAAGAAAGTTGTTAGATTTTTTAAGAACTTTCACTAGTAAAAAGATATCTGTGACTTTGTATTTGGTATTTGAAATATTGCTCTGTTGCTGTCATGAGAACTAGAAGAAAAGCCCATCTTCTCTTTATTTTCCTCTTCTGAGCTGACAATTAAAGAGCAAATGATTTGTTTACAAAGGCGAGTCTGCTCAGAAAAAACGTGTTGTTTTTATATAGTTAACTTTTTTCCAGAAGAAAAATGTATTCTAGAAGCCTGTGGAGCAAGTTCAGAGGAGGGCCTGTGAGTATATCAGGGGACTGGAGCACCTCCCATATGAAGATAGGCTGAGAAAGTTGGGGCTGTTCAGTCTGGAGAAGAGAAGGCTGTGTGGAGACCTCATAGCGGCCTTCCAGTATCTTAAGGGGGACTACAAGAATGCTGGGGAGGTACTCTTCATCAGGGACTGTAGTGATAGGACAAGGAGTAATGGGTTTGAACTTAAACAGGAGAAGGTCAGGTTAGATATAAAGAAGTTCTTTACTGTCATGAGGGTGGTAAGGCGCTGGAATGGGTTGCCCAGGGAAGTTGTGAATACTCCATCCCTGGCAGTGTTCAAGGCCAGGTTGGACAGTGACATGGTTTAATGTAAGGCGATCCTGTCCATGGCAGAGGATTTGGAAGTAAATGATCTCCAGGTCCTTTCCAACCATAACTATTCTGTGATTCTAAGGTAATTCATATGGATTTTCTAGGTGGTTGTTACTCCTCCTTTGATAAAACCATGTGTGAGCAAACAATTCTGACCTCTGCTTGAGGCTCAGAGGTTGAAAATTAGTCAGTGGGCAGAGTGAACCACTTTCACAATTCAAATTGTTGAATATTTCAATTGTGAAATACTCCAGGGCATCACAGAGTGTGGAGAATATAGTTGAACTATGCTTCTCTGTGCCTTTTGGATCAGTGTCTTAACTCCAGTGTATCACTCACCCCATGTCATTCTGCATGCCAAGAGCCGGGGCTCATAGAGAGCAATGAGACCATCATGTGAGTTACACCCCTGCTAAGCCACTATGAGGGCATTTTCAAATGTTGTTTACTCTCTTTAAGTCTTTGGCTTTTTTGTGTTTCTTTTTTAAGCTGTTGACGTTTGCCTTGGAAAAGACACAGCTCAAAAATAATTTTTCCTTTCATCAAGATCCCAATTTTCTGTCAAAAGCAGCTAAATGATTTTTTTAAACCTTTCCTACTACATGCTGTAGTTGAAAAGTAAGGTGTTGGGGAAGAGATGGTCTATGTAAAAAGCTACCCTGAAGTCTGTAACCAATCTACCTCTCTTTGAAGCCTGAGTTTTGTTACCATAGAATTCTGAAGTTTTCCATTAATGTATTTATTAGTTATTTCAAAGCAACTGAAAATTCTAGGATTAAATGTTGCATATATACAAAGCACTGTGTTACTTAACTTGTTCCTGAGACTTTGAATTTAGGTGCATGCTTTTAACACTGTTAGACAAAACAGTAAGTATGCTGATACATTTGTAATCTGAAGAAAAGAGCCACAATCTAAAAAATACTGTGTTTTTTTTTTTTTTACTTTATTATAACAATTGATTTCATATTTTGCACTGATTTTTTAAAAAAGTTTGAGATGTAACTTTTATAAGCTGAGTTTTTGAAAGGATTGTCATGAAGTTCAATTTAAACCAGACTTTATTCCACCTGTTAGAATTCAGTAAATATTTGAAAAAGGGACCTTAGAATCTGAAGTAAAATATAATTAATTTTAAGGCTAAATGCTTGTGAGAAGAAGGGATCATACAGGTAGCAGAGACTGCTATATTTTCTTCTTTTATCAGTTTTTATTTATGTAGAACAAAGGCAAAGCAAAAGAAAAGTTGCCTTTAAAAAGCCACCCAAACAACCCTTCAGCTGTGAGAATGACAGATCCTGTCTTGAAATCACTTCTTTAGAAATAAAAAAAATCCTGGTCAGCCTAAAAACTTTGGTGCTAGACCAAAAGCAAACAATGAGTTTGAGCAGTATTTCCAAGGTATTTGAAATGTGAGACCCTCTGGTCTTTCACGTATTTCTGATGTCCTTTCCATCCTGATGCACTCCTCTTTCAGCCTTGTTCAGGGAGCCTCCTACATCTCTTGGGTTCCAGCCAGTCCTCTGGGACTACTAGTGTGCATCTTCATAATAGGATCCTTCTTTTCCTTGCCTTTCCACTTGTATGTGTTGACATTTGAAGTATCATTTTTCATGTCTGATTGAGTGTCCACTGGAACAAACACAGTGGTTCACAGCCCCTAGATCTCTTGTTCCAGCATTTCTATGGGCTCCCCTGTGGCAGATGCACACGTATTGAGAGACTTCTGCGAGACTGCAGTGGGGCTGGCATTAAATAAAAAAAAAACAGACTGTAGGAAGTAGCTGAGTGATCGCTCCATTCTCCCTTCGGTTCTGCTCATCTTTCTTATCCCTCCCAATCTTAATAAATTATGAGCTAATTTTTTCCCTATGTAAGGGCCACTCAGCGGTCTTTGTTAAGCAGGCTGCTGATCTTATTCAGTGCTTTTACACTACCAACAGGGTGGTGATAATAATACTTATTGCTATGTATCGCCCCTTCTGCTAAGAAGCAGAAAAAGCTCAGTTTCCAGGCGTTGCAGACAGATATCTTTGAAGAGGTAGAAATCTATTTGTATATATACATATATTCATGTTCTTCAGAGTGCATTATTTTGAGGCTTAATTTTGGCAGTGACTTTTGTTTTCCTTCATGGTGCCACTCATTCCTTCTTTATTCTTACCATTCAAGAGTGCTTGATTCCTCAAGATCATTAACTGAGATGCCAGAATTGTCTGTACAGGAAAGATTCACCAGTTTTAATCATGTAATCAACAACTGTCATGATAAATACATTGCAAGAAGCCTATACTTAAGTTGGAATTTTAATTTCAAACTCTCGTAAAGAGACAAAAACCAAACCTGATGCTACTGTGTTAAGAGTTCTTTTGGAAAGGTGACTGCTATACTGTAGCAATTCAGATTTATATCTTTTTATCTCTTACAGGCAGATTCTGACTAGGATTTCATCTTACATTATACCTTAGACTGGGGGATCATACCATTTGTTCCTCAGTATTTAAGGCTGTGGTTCACTCACTATGTAGCTATATACAGAATAGTATGTAAGCAGGTGATTAATTCTTCATCAGTGAAAACAAGGAACATTTTGCAGGGTAACACTTGTATTTTCATGGACCTCATGGAACATATTTATAAATTTTTTAATTTGTGTAGGATTTAATGGTTGCCTACGGGTTTTCCTTCTGCCTGGCTGATTCAGTATTGTGTCTTTATCTGTCAGGTGATAAATTAATGAATATACTTTCTTAATTATAATAGCCAAAATGGCCAAGGAAAAAGACAAGGTAGAGGGAAAGAAAAGATGTCTTCTGAAATGGTATAAATAGATATGATTATTGTTATGGCTAAACAAACGGCAGGCAAAATATAAGGGAAGAAAGATTTTAGATTTTAGAAACTACAGGGAGTAGCATATTGTAGGAAACTTTTAATTTCTAACATTAATGAGCATTGTTTCTGCACTGAAGTCAATTATTAAGGATGCTGCTTGTGGTTGTGAGCTGCTGGTGAGCTCCTGAGGCACTTTTACTGTAGACGTTCAGCAGTCAGGAGAAAGCTGCGCTTGTTCTGCATACTGAAGAATCTTTGCATACATTTTAAATGGATCCATCTCAGGATTTCTGGATATTCAGGTCTTTTGATATTTTCCACTGGTTTCAGAGTAACCTCTCTCAGTATGCCTGTTCAGATAACTAGTGCTTTGATTTGGGAAAAGCAAGCTGCTGGAAGAGTCTGGTTTTGGACAGCATTTGTAGCTTTGCTGTACAGTTTGCCCTTCCAGTTGTAAAATACTTCATTTTTGTTTGTTCTTCCTTCTGCTGGTAAGATAGAATAGTTCTGTAGGTGCACAGCTCCAGCTCCCCAGACTGCTGAGGCACTGAGCTGCTCTGTAGTAGCTTGTTCTCTGCTCTCTGCTGCTGTGCTCCTGGAGCCATGGAGTACTGTTGCTAGCGTGCACAGGAGCTTCTGGTTCTGCTTTTGTAGGTGGATCCTTCATGATACTGCTGCTTGCTTTCTCGTCATCTTCTGCATGGTTTTATGTGTTCCTACATATTTGGGAGACTTTTTATTAAACACTAGGTCAGGTTCTGCACTTTTCAACCTTAGAAAGAGCCTTGCTTCACATCAGCAGTCAGTTTCTGCCGAAACCCATATGAGAGGAAAGTGTTCAATACCTGTTTCTGCTTTTCCACTTCAGGCTACCAGAGAGAGCTGCTTTTCCAGAGAGATGATGGCTCTTTTAGTGCCTTTGGAAATGACGATCCCTCTGGGAGCACATGGTAAGTAGTTCTGCCAGATTCAATGTGGAATTTAAGTATTTTAGATATTTTCCCTGCAACTAAAAAATTTTGAGAAGCTGGTGAAAATTTCCATCTGTATTAGCCTTCTGCCTGGTTTTCATTAGTCATTCATTATGATTCTAAGGTCATTCTGCTGGATAACATGCTGTCAAAACTATTATTAGGGCAAGGCTCTTTAATTTTGCAGAAGATGAATGATGAATTGTTTCAGCCAGAGAAATAGCTTGGTCTGAAAGTTTTTCTGTTGCTTTCCTCAAAGGAATGAAGAATAATAATTAAATGACTTGTTCTTCCAGTTGACTAAAACTATTTAGGGCTATGTGATCATTATTGCTTCAGATTTCAGTTCTCTCCATACTGGAGGCTAAAGAATGACTGAGGCATTTCCTAGGGGTTGAACAGTTACTGGTGCTAAAAATTTGCCCTACTTACTTCTATCATACCTCCTTTTTTGAGACTATAAATAGAGGTGAAAAAGCCTTTTTTTAGTGGTAAATTTCACCCTGTGAAGCATTGTGAGCATAGTAGTGGAAGCGAGATAGATAACAAAGACAAGTTCTACCACCTCATTCAGCTAACCCAGGTTCAGTTAGTTTAAATACACTTGTGTATATCAGTACACACTGCTGACTTTAAAGGGAACCATCCCAGTGACTGTGCCACAGATTGAGGAACTCCTTCTGGAATCAGTGAGCATCTTTTGTTGACATCAGCAGGATGTGCCTTTGACTCAGTGTTGGTGGATTGGAAAATGAATATAATTTATCTGATCTGGCAACTCTGGTACTTCTGTAGTGCAGTGACAGGTTACATGAATGTATACTTGGCAAAGAAGGGAGTCGAAGAATTTGGGATTTGGGATTATTAGTAAAACAACAAAGGTTGTTTCAGTGATATAATTACAGGGAAATTGGTGGTAATTAACATCAAACTCATAACTGCATTACTTTGTAAATTATGATTTTTGCCATTTTAGCCCAGCAGTAGAAGGCAGGAGAGCAACATTTGAATAAAGATGTACATGTGTTGGCAAAATTAGGGTCTATACGCTGTATTTATTTATTTTTGAAACATAATGGCTGCAAAAAGAGATGATCTTTAGAAACAAGGACATAGTTTCATTTTTTTTTGTGGATTAAGCTTAGTCTACTTGCTTGTCTAGGTGAGACATGTGTTTTCCTCTGTGCTTGGGAGGTGTGTGTAGAACGCCTTATGCATCACAATATTTCTGCATCATCTTAAACAGAAGAAGCTGTGATATGTTGCTAATTTTGTTGTATTTGATTAACTTCCCCCCAAGGTTATCAGCTTTTGTATTAAGATGTTTCCTTCAAGCTCGTCCATTCATAGACATTGACCAAGATGTACTCATAGATACAGCTAAATGGATCGTTCGGCATCAGAAGTTAAATGGAGAATTTCGGGAGCCTGGGAAAGTGTTACACAGTGATCTTCAAGGAGGCACCAATAATCCAGTCACTCTCACAGCTTACATCATGTCATCCCTCCTAGGGTTCTCAGATAAACAGGTATTGGAATTCATAAACAGAATTTATAATTACTGGAACACTTCATAAATTGTCTTAGTACCTGGCAAACACTTGGTAGTTCAAGGAAATTGAGGGACATCTGATCAGAGATAAAATTTAACCTGATCTTATTAAACTTCCCTTAGCTACCTGACGCCATACAAAGTTGTGCTGTTAGCTTTTCAATTTTATGTGCCTTTGAAAAAACTGAAGGCAATTGCTTTTAGTCAGAATACTGTCATGGCTTTAGTCCAAGAACTTGCAAAGAAATTTATGGGGGGAGCTATCCTTAGAGATGTTAGGTCGTTCCAGTTGATTTTACTGCGATTTCTCATGTTCATAAAAGACAGCACCAGATCAAAAGGCTTGCCTTTGAGGTTCATGTCTGTGTCTCTGAAAGATTTTCAGTATTTTGGGGTTGTTTGGTGGTAGTAATGTTTCTGTACAAGTTGTTCTTATAATGTTTCAATAAATCTTTCACTTGCTGTACAATCTTCAATATAATCTTCATTTGCAGCATGCTTATGTCATCAAGAGTGCTACAAACTTTCTGGAAGATAAATTAGAAGAAGGCATTTCAGATAATTACACTTTGGCACTTGTGACATATGCACTGTCCTGGGCAAAAAGTATAAAAGCAAAGGAAGCCCTGAATATACTGAACCAGAGAGCTGAACACCAAGGTACTGCATAACTATCTTATACAGTTGCATACATGGACTTTTGTCAAATTTAAACATACTTATTATATTTCTGCAGTTGCATATGGAATTGGAAATGAAGAGAATCATTATTCCGAATTCAAATCTGTTTTGAGTATGGTATAGAGAATAAGCTAAGGACTTCCAAGGCAGTCTTAATAAAAAGCATTCAAAATAGAATGACAATTCGCAACAAAGCTAGGCCTTTCAGTCTCAATTACCATGTTCCTGATGGGAATACCATGATGCTGCTTTAAAACATGACTTGTCAGTTCTCCCATGTTATTATGTACACTTGTAAGATCAGGCTAGTTAAAGAGAGATGGATGAGGTTAGCTATTTCAAACTGGTTTCAATCAGGACGGTGTTGGGTGGCAATTAGTTAAAATCAGTACCGAAGAGTTGAGAGATTTTCTCTAACGGTGTTGAGGTCTGTTGCATTTTCTCGAGGGACTCATCATCTCATTATGTTTAACCTCTTCTGAGTTTGGTATGACTGAATTTTATTCTTTGTTTTAGGGGAAGAACAAACCACATGGATGTAAGCAATTGAAGTTTTGGGCTCAAAATAGTAACTGTCCTCCTGAAAAATCTTAAGGAATTAATGTAACCTAGTAGCAGAGCCTCTGTCCTTCTGTGTTTACTGGGTTAGGACTTTCTTATGGTCACTTTTGGGAATGGAGAAAATCACTTTTTTGAAGGCTTCACTCAAGAAAGAGTCTATTTAGCAGCTGTGCTGCATGAGATGCCTTCTCCAGTCCTGAAGAGAAAGGAGCAGTCGGCCTTTTCACAAAGGCTGCTTTATGTGAGCCCTTTGGGCTGACAACAAAAGAGTCAGTGTAAAGTTCACTGAAATCAATGGGAGTGACTGTTTGGACTGTAGCTTGTTTGTATCTAGATGCAGCCACTGCTGAGGAAGTGCTTAAGTCAGTCCTTTATGTGACACATGCCTAAATATTAACACAATTTTAAAAAAACTTGCTAGGTACCATAAATAAGCATTAATTAAGTCTTTCTGAGAAGTCCAAAGATGTCTTTCTGTGGATCTGAGGTTATTATTGGTTCCTTCTGCAGGAGAATTTCGTTTCTGGGTAACACCTGCTTCTGAAATTTCTGATTCATGGCAACCACGGTCCATTGATATTGAGCTTGCAGCATATGCTCTGCTATCTCACTTTCATCAAGACAGATTAGCTGAGGGGATCCCTATTATGAAATGGTTAAGTCAGCAAAGAAATCACCTTGGGGGATTTTCATCTACTCAGGTAATATCTTGTCTCAAGGGGCTTTGTTACACTTTCTAAATGAGCATTGCATATTAAAAAAAATTAAAAAAGGAACTCTTTTTTAAGATGAAGGTTACTGGATTTTGTTTTGCTATAATAGCCTTGGCTATATGCAGGCTTGCCTTCTTTGTGATCTTGGCATCTTAAGCATGGATTACCAATTTTACTATTTTGGCAAGTCTAATAAAAAACAGAATTAGAGGGTCACCTTGATAATATAAAATAATAATAACAAAATATCTTAAATGAAGAAAGTGATGCCCATGGAAAAAGAATAAATCAGATTTTTCCAAGTATCTGTGCTTGCTTTCTTTCCAAGGAGAGAAGCCTCTTTCTATTCTTTCCATATGTGGGTCCTCAAACTTCTGAAACTGAGATAAGAAATGGAAGTAGGTTTTAGAGAAACGTCCTAAACTAGTGCCTCTGTTGGCAGTTGGTCTTAACTTAATAATATACTTTGTCCTCATTATTGCATAAATTTTTGATGGGCCATGAAATTTGGAATATCTTTATTATCTCCAGGAGGTTTCCATGTTATTGAAACCACATCTTGTACTCTGTGCTGGCATCCAGAAAGTCTATATAGTAATTTGGATTTCATTAGTTTAAACTAGCTTTTAAATTAATCGCAAATGCTGGTCACGGTAAAATGTCATATTTCATCGTACTGCTTGGTACCAAGCTGTAGAGGCTATCCTTTGTTATTTTCCAATGTTTGTTGGTATTGATCTGAGAGAAATTAGTTCTACTAACTAAAAGGCAGCAACCAGCCTAGTTCCCCTGCATTTCTCATATTTTCATATGTTGATTCTTGCTTATTATTTGAAGAGGCTGATTGAAGCACTATATGAGCTTAAAAAGCTTTTCTCTATTCTCCAGAAACCATTTTTACTTGAAAGTTTGAAAATCCATCAGTGTACCATTTGCTCCTGAGTGTGAAGTTAAGAAATCAATTTAATCCTTTTGTTCTTCCATAGTCTAAATTGTTTTGATTTCAGAATTACTCCAGTGTCTCTTAGGATGGCATTTTTATTTTGTGGTAATAACCCCATACTTTCTGTTAACTTCTGAGACTACTTAAAAAAATGTTGAGAGTGTTTTCTTCCATGAATTTATTACATTAGAAAAGTAATGTATTGTTAAACAATAAGGAGAAAAGTAATCAGTTGCATGTGTGATGTTTTGTAAGTTAGGGTGACATAACTCACTGCAATTTGTATATGTGGAGTAGCTTATTATGAGTTTGCAATCAATATATTTTGCTTTATAATGCTTTTACTGTTTGGGCATATAATGTGGATATTTAATATTTACAAGAAAACAAGTTGTACAAAAAATAGCATATATATGAAAGTAGATTTAAATCATAGGGTGGAGCAGCAAGTTCTGCAAAGCCTGTGCTGCTGGGCAAAAGGCCTATGGCTATGGGTTGAGACCATATTCTGTAACTTTTCAGGCTGTGTATTGGACACAGTGTTGTCATGCTGAGCTGTGCAACTTATGCTTCAGCTGTGAATGTTTCTTGGTGAAAAGCCTTCTGCTTTAGAGCATGACAAGGGGATCATTTATCTTCTCTGTAGGTGTTTTTTTGCCCTCTTGATTTTTACCTCTGTTTCTGAGAGTCATTTGAGCCTAGTATGTGGAAGAGCTCTGAAGTCACCTTCAGCAGTGGCAGATAGCTTTTCTAGGCATCTTGTACTCTTTCTGAATTCAGGGTAAGAAATATAAATGTGAGAAATGTAAGCATGAGAATATAATTGTAAGGACTTGGAAGAGGCACTTCAAGTGTTCAACTTGTGTTGCCATCCCTCTTCTGTGCTGGGATCCTTCGTAGCTGTGGAATCCCAATGGAGATGTGAGGGTGGCTGCATGAAGACTCCAACATAATCAACAAATGGGGCAATGCGGAGACCATGAGCTCCCCAAGGCATAGCCTATACACAAGTAGTTCACTGTTTGTTACAGAAGGATTTGTTTCTCTGAACAGGACACGGTGGTGGCTCTGCAAGCCTTGAGTCTGTTTGCAACTCTGACTACTGCAGGCAGAACAGATATGGATTTAACAGTGACAGCACCTTCTTTGAAAAAACCAGAAATATTTTCGATTGATACTCGGAACCGTTTTCTGCTTCAGACCAAGGAGGTACTGTAGAAAGTGAGGAATATTTCATAAAGTTTGCTGACTGAAAGTACTTTGAAAATAATGATTTACTCATCTTTCAGCTTGACCCTGTACAACCAATGACAATTACAGTGGCAGCGGATGGAACAGGATTTGCTGTCTTTCAGGTATGCAGTGTAGTTATTCTTGCTGAATTTTGGACCTTTATTAAACATGTTAGTAAGAACAGTCTTCTGAAATGTGTTAAATCAGTACCAAAGCATTTTACTAATTGATGAATTGTGCGAAACAAATATTGTGTGAATGGATGTGATAATGTGTTTGTTTATGTTCAATGGCCTGGCCTTTTAAGTACTGCTGGATGATAGACAGTTCTGGGGCACTTCCATGGGCCAGAGCCATATCAAAGCAGCCCTGTCCTCCTGTAGGAATGCAGTGTCTATTTGCAAGGGACTGCAGTGGGATATCTGCAGGCACAAAGGTCAGAGTGAAAAAGGCATGTGGACCAGGTAGATGTGCTTCATTGGAAACCTGACATAAACCATAATAAGGCAAAGATCAATACAGAACTAGATTACACTACTAGTTATTAGACTTACTTTCCTTTTGTTGAAGTAAAATATAACCATAGTGCAAAACCTGAAAACAAGAGTATTGCAGCCAGGTTCTTCAGCAATTTTTACACTGTTCTGAAATAATGTGAAAGACTAGAGTCAAAGGGTCCTGCAAACTGTCAATAGTAATAGATGGCTCACATCAGCCTGCAGTGGGGCATGGCAAAGAGTAGAAGGTGATATAGTGATCCCTTCTCTGCTTGTCCTGTGGAAGACTGTGTTTCAGTAGTAGAAATTCAAACAACTTTACTTATATTTAAACAAATTAATCTGGAATAGGCACATACAGTATTTAGAACTAGCAAAACATAAATAGCCTTCTCAGCTGCTTGCTCTTCAGCCATAAGAGATTGTGTTCTGAAAAAAATTCTGCCTCCCAAGATTTTTCCTAACCCCATGAGAAATATGCTGTGTGAAGAAGACAGTACTGGAACTCATTTGATACAGCCATGAGTGGGTCTTCCCTGTTGTTTTGTTCATGATAGTGGCTTAGAGCCACAGAGGTGAAAGAGAAGGCTTTTGAAAAGCTACAGATAATACAGAAATATTAGTCTCTGAGCATGACAGAGTCATTTTATTGGAAGTATATAAATAAACTCATGATTGCTGAATCTTACTGTAAAACCAGACAGAGCTCCTGCTGGAGTCCTTATAGTCGTACTCGAGAAAACTGAACTTAGGCTGACTTTAATCATCTTGAAGTTTTGTGCCAGGTCAGATTCCATCTCAAATTCCTTTCAACCTGACCTTTACTTCAGTGTTCTTATGACTGGGAAACAAGGAAGCATGGTGATGGTAAATATGCCTTTGGATAAAGAACCATTTAAATAGAACCTTCACAGACACCTCTCAGCAATGAACAGCAGTGAGATACCCCTCATTCATTCAGCATCAGTCTGCCAAACCCAGAGTGCCATAAATCATGTCTCATGTTTATTAATTCCCAGAAGTGCCAACAAAGTTTACAGCAAAGTTCAAAAGTTTCAGAGGATAGTGTAGATTCAGACCTGCAGGCCAAGATAGGCATGAATATCTCAGCAGGATTGCATTCACACATCTGTGGTTTCAGTGTGTGAGTGTAAGTGGAATGTAACAAAGTGGGGCTCCAGAACAGTTAAGCTACTTAACTTAATCACTGTTGAGAAATACTCCCTGATATTAAGTCAACCAATTTGTCAGAAGGGCTTATCAAAAACTTTTCAGCAAATTGTTTCTTGCTGGAAGATGCTGATTTATTGAAAGGAATGCCTTTTGTGAAAGCATGTTGGTTCCAATTACATTTTTGCCAGCAGGAAGCTTTCACATCCAAACCAGCATGTCTGGTGAAGACTGAGCCGAAGTCTTCCACCCAGAATAGCCAGTAGTTGACTCTGGGTAGAAGGTTTTTTGGGGTGTGTAGAGCTGTAGGTTAAGTTCCTGCTTTGTTGTTTGAACATGCAAATGTGCTCCCAAATGACTGGTGTTCAGGGGCCAATGCTGGATTGTCTTCTGTTGCCTTTTTTCCTGCAGCTTCCTGAATCAGAGATGCTGTGGCTTGATTCAGAATTTTCTCCTTAATACAGTGGAGCAACTTCTTCAGACATTTTCTTTGCTGGGATCAGTTCTTTCCTTTTGCTTCTTTTAGCGGGTCTGGTGTTCTAAAAGACAGAGCATTGATGCCATTTGAATGAGATTTCTCTTTTTCCCAGACGCAAGCTAGATCTGCGCCGCATTTAATAAATCAGATAGCATATGACAAGGCGATCGCATTTCTTCAGCTGGGTTTCATTGTCTTAGGCCCGCCAAAGTACAGTGGTGCAATTCAGCGTTCTGGGATTTGACTTTCTGGCCAAAGTAGCATGTCAAAATAGTAATTCATTTAAATATCACAAAACACAAGATTCGGTCCATTAATGGAAAAAGTTGCTTTCCTGACAGAATGGATTCTTAGAAAAAACACCTTATTTTTTGTGAAATCTCACTCTGTGTGTGAGTTGGCAGTATATTCATACTTGACCCTGCAGGATCTCAGAAAATTTATTCATTTTGGATAGTATAATTGGAAAAGCAGACATATAATTGTAGTTTTGTGGCCTTAGGGACAAAGTCTCCCAGTTCATCTGTTCATTATGTGGGCATACACTATGGGTGACTTAAGACACTGACTCTACAAGGGGAAAGAGAGGATGAGTGTAAGGTTAAGGGTATATGAAAGATACTCTCCAGAGAAAGGAATCAAAGAAGCCATCTTCCCTTGTTGACCTGCGGAAAGTCTTGGAAGACAGAATTCTCTGCTGTCTTGAGTCACTGTGAAATGGGCTTGGGCTCTAATTGGCATGACCTGTGCCTTCTGGAGGGAAGAATGCCACTGAAATGCAGGACTTACAAGGGAACAGTGGGCAGGCTAAAGGAGTATTGGCATGGGCAAAGTGAATAGGTGAACAAGATCTCCTTGATCTCATGGTCATGTACAGAGAGGAAGCGAGGAAAAAAAATGGGAATCACTTGTTACTCTTTACTGAAAAGAACTGACTGTTTTTTTTTTTTTTTTTTCCCACTTAGTGTACTTTTACTAGACTTAGTAAAATGCAAGGGGCTAAATATTATTTGTTGTGATGGTACTGAAAAAGGTACACTTTGATATAAAAGCACACATACTTCTCCATTACAGTTTGAGTAGATACAGAGTCAAAAAAGGAGAGAAAAATATTGGAGATTATTTCATTGAATTTGTGTTCTCAATCAAGCACATATATGCAGCTAGTTGAAGAACAAAAAGAAAAGGATAAAGAGACATGCATTAAGGTGTTATGAATGAGTGACATTTTTGAAACGTAGTGCAGTTTATTGGGTCAGATACTATTACAAGCATCTCTGTCATGCAGAAGATTAGTTTTTAGTTTTCTCTTGGGCCTGTGATGAGAACTGCTTACAGTGTAACAAGGTGGGATCAGTTCTGCCTTTAGTTTTAGCAGCTGCTTCTTAAAATAGTTAAGAAGAAATGCAGTTGCCCATTTTTGTTGATTTAATGCTAGTTTCTGTATAATAGCATTCTGTCCACAACATAAGAGTGTATAATGAAGGAGGCTTTAATTATTTGTTAGGAAAAAGATTTTTCCTTCATTGTCATGAGAAATCAGGAAAGGAAAATCAGACTGTAACAGGGATAACTTATTCCATGAAAATACTAGCTGATTGACCTGTTTGGTATGTGGTTTCAGACATCCTGCCTTGGCAGTAAATTTCAATTCATTAGCTTTTTCTGGCAAAAGTTAAAACAGCTTTGTTTCTGTGATGACAGATTGTTGAGGAACCACCAGCTTGTCTTTACCCAACTTTCTGCATGCCTGTAACTGGCAGGCTTTTTAGGTTGGCTTAATCCTTGGTACTGCCTTCTCCCGCAAAGAAGTTGTGCAGGATAAATCTTCCCTGTTGCACCACGGTTGTCCTAAGAGCCTGTACAAATTTGGCTCTGCACTCGTACAGCATGCTAAATTCAGCAATACAGGGTAGAGCAAGGGAAATCGTGTGTATTAGTAAGAGACATATCAGCAAAAGCAAAAATTAGAAATTAAAGACTCTGTTTGCACGAATTTGCAGTAACTGTTTTGTTAACCTGTAACTTGGACAACCCCCTGTCATATCTTTAAATTTGGACTGACAGTTTTCACTTTGCTGCCAGAAACTGTGTAAAGGGACTGTGATTTTCCAGAAGCATTCTTCATTTCCTTAGCCAAGCAAAGTGTATGTTGAAAGTATTTGAACTATTTTCTAATTATTTTCTACCAAAATCAAAGATCCGCCACTGCCTTGTCGTATGTTTTATCTTGATGACTAAGGGACATGGGGATTATTTGTTTGTGTATTAAAGCTGTTTGCAAACTTACTGTTCTGTTGGTAAAAATCACTATTTTGCTAAATAACGTAAACTCATCTTTGATAGTAAATATTTTCTAAGTTTCTTATATTTGATTTTGAAAGTTGAGCTTTCTGAGTCATCACAGTGAAGTGCTGAGTCAGCAAGCTGTTCTCTTGTCCTGGCTCAACAGCTGGTTTCCTATTTGTGCCTCAGCAAAGGGATGTGGCAGTTACCATCAACATTGCCTTGGGTGTTAATCAGTGTGAAGCACCTTAATATGTTTTCTCAAAGTTAAATTATGTTTTTGGTGTCTTTTATTGGGTATAAGTACATGTGTATGCTAGAGCAGATGTGCTGGGACAGCTGATATTATTCATTATCCTGTTATCCCACAGTGGGAGTAAAGAGAAGGTGACCAATGAAGGCTACTAGAACAGGGCAAACATGAAGTGATACCTCACTGGTATATCCTCTTGCCACATATAGGAGCCACAGTTTCTTTCTGCATATAGTTCTGCAGCTAATAGTATATTGTACGAAGAACCATGAATCTGCTTCCCTAATTCTTGTATCTGGAGAAAAGGCATAAGAGGGACTGTGCTGGGTCAGAACAAAGCTCAGTCTAGCCCAGCATTCTGTTTCCCACAGTGGCCAGAAGTGATGCCCAGGAGAGAGTATAAGAAGATAAATAATGTAATATATTACCTGACTGTCTTCTACCTCTTACTATATATTATTCAAGACCTTCAGCTGGAGGTACTTGCTGTGGGCTTAGAGAATTTCGGTTCCATGAAGTTGTCTATTTTGCTCTTGAACATTTGTACAGCTTAGTATATGCAGCATCTTATGGGAAGGAATTCCATAATTTAAACTTGCATTGCATGAAAAACTATTTCCTATTTGTATTTCCCATGAAAGTAATTCTGTCCTCCTTCCAACTTAGCTATTTATGGCTGATTTTTCATGCATTTTACCATTTCTTAAATGCTAAACAGATTTGGTAGTAAACAGTGCATAACCTATTATTACGTACATAAAAATTCTTTCATTCTGCAGCTCTTTTCAGTAATCCTAGTCTTTGCTACCTCAGATAAATTAGTATAATCAGCAAACTTTATGACATCAGGATTCACCCTTTTTAATGTATCATGTGTGGATATGTTTAATCATGGTCACCTAGAACAGATTACTTTAGGACTCCTCTCCTTTTGTGTATGAACTTTTCCATCCCCTGTTCCTGTCTTTTAACAGTCTTTTATCCCTTTGCAGTTTCTTTTGTTTCAGCAAGTACCCTTTAGCTAGACCCTGTCCTAATCAGCTACATGCCAATGTAACATCCATGTAGCTTATACTAGACAGAGCTCTGTTGACTAGTTTTTTCATTTAGTTCTGGTAACTAGTGGGTTTATATCAAGAGCTTGTTCTTCAACATGTCATAGTTACTCATTTGCCCACTAATTTGACTTTTTATTATAGTTTTGATTGTGTTCTCTGGTATAAATACTGAGCTTACTTGAGAGCCATATTTTTCTAGACCCTTGGTACTCTTAATTGCTGTCATCCTCCAGTGTGGTAGTAATGCAGTTTTCAGCTCTTTCTTTACATCATGAAGTTCAGTTCTGTAGGTAGTGCAGACTGTTTTTTTACTGCACAACTTTCTGTGATGGGTGATAATGTAAGAATACTCATTGGTTGCTCAATTCTAGGTCCAGCATTTCTGCTTTTGCTGTCAGCATTGGTAATTTTATAGGATATTGAGATAATCAGGCTATCTCCTAATTATTGAGACCTCGTTTAAAGGCTTCTGGTTTTACCACTCATCTACCACTCTCTCAAGCATCTTATACATATCTACGGTAGAAGAATTGGAAAATCTCAAACTGTGCCTAACACATGAGTTTATTTCGTATTAATGTTACTGTCCTGCACTGGAAATCCTGTCATACTTCCTTACTTGGCTCACTTAGCAGAACGTGGCACTTGTTAAGCAGAAAAGGCAAGAGCTCTGTCTCTGAGGCAGCCTGAAGACCGTAGCTTTGTCTTTGCACAGATGAGCCAAATGATGAAACTGCTTACTTAAGAGCAAGGAAATTGTGGTGTTCTGAGCTTAGAGTGACATCCTATTCGTCATCTCTTTTGAGTGTATGAATGCTGTGACGTGAAGACTAAAGACAAATTCTGTACATGTGCTATGTATTTGCTCTTTCTCTGTTTTCATACGCAGCCTGTCTCTTTTAACCCAGTGGGAGTCGGTCTCTGAAGTTTGCCTTTATTCTCATTTCACACTGTCCGGAAGTAGCTGCACACATTACAAACTAGCAGACAACAAATACGGAGAAAGTTGCTGGTTGTTCTAGAGCTTCCTTGTGTTTGCCTCCATTGCATCCTGCTAATTGCATTGGTTCTGTTGCATTACAAAGTGTTCAGAAAGGATATTTCCTTCAGAGAATTCCTATGAATCTCATGTGTACAGCTGTCATACAAGGCTGCCTGTTCTTTCATGTGAGCACTCCTCTGGCATTAGAGTGTTAGAAACTTAGTGTTTTAACCACACAGGTTTGATTTACACGTCATCTAACGTCTCGACTTGAAATCCACAGCTCAATGTCGTTTACAACACAAAGCACAGTGATCAGAGGCTCAGATCTGTCCAAAAACAAGAAGCCTTTGACTTGAATGTTGATGTAAAGGATGACAAAGATGATAAAAACCATTTGACCTTGAATGTGTGCACAAGGTAGGTAATTAAATTGGAGCATCTGATACATCTCTTTGTCCTTCAGCTTTTAAGTTATTTAAAATGAGCTAACTTATCCATTTGTTTGTATGTGTTTTACTAGTGTATGGGATGTAAATGTTGAACTAAAAAGAATAAAAGAATTACTTTGTAAAAATGGTTGTAGTTAAACTAAATAGGAATTCATTAGTACATAAATATGTAATTAAGATATTCTAACATTCTAATGCCTTTCTTGTAAACGGAAGATTTGCAAAGTACCACCTGGTCCATCATGATTACTCTTACATCCCTTTCCTTCACGTGCTGTTTTTGATATTTACTTAAACTTCAGATACTATTTTTATACTCTCCTCACACAAAGGAGCTGTGATTGGAAATGGAGCCTCTAGGTGACACCAACATACAAATAATGAGCTATAGTGAATATGATTTCAATACAGAGAGGATTGATTGAATTTGGGAAATAGCCAGCAGGCACAATGATAGAGCCCTATTTTTACGTGTTCCTGGTAACCAGTTTAGTGACACAGATGGTGGGCAGGGGCGCTAGAATACATGAGAGCTCTTGAAATAGAATGGGTATGTTCTTTTAAATTTTTCTGTGAAGTGTCAATAGCTTTCCAAAGCCTAGCACAAACTCCTGACCTGTAAAAGGCTTACATGATGGGTCTAGGATAAGTCTTGGCTGGGCATTCTGATTTTCCTGACCTTTGCCTCAGGAATACACATAGGAATGGTTCCATCTCTCTGAGATGGCTTTAGGGTGGTGATGTTTTAATTGCAAAGTGTTCAAAAGATAGGGGAAAATCTGGTGGCATTATGAAACTTCTCCAAGAGAATATTTGAAACATTTAGATCCATCAACTCTTACTATGGAAAGTGGACTGCTATAAGTTCTAGTAAGCCTGTGTTTCTCTTCTTTAGTCTGAGACTCTGTCTCTGTTTCCTTGGCTTGATAAATTTGGGCTTGATAAATTTGTCATCCTCTTCTTTCTTTCCTCCACTTCATTTCCTCCCCCCCCCCCCCCCCCCCATATATTGTAATATAATATATACATTATCTGTATTGAATTCCTGAATTGGTTTAAGGTTGGTCTACTTACAATCTTTACAGTGGTTGTCAGAGCCTTGGGTTTAGTGTGAGGTGTCCCTGCCCATGCGAGGGGGGTTGAAACTAGATTATCTTAAGGTCCTTTCCAACCCCAAGTGTTCTATGATTCTATATGTGGCTTTCTGGTAGAGAAACCAAAGTAGGAATATAGAAAGACTGATGAAATCTCAATCAGTTTAGCCTCCTGTTGGCATGCATAGCCAGGTAATGGAGGCTGTAGCTTTGCAATTTTTTTCTTTCTCTAATCTGCAGAACATGCCACTATCTTTCAGCCAGCTTGGTCATGATTGGCTATGGTCATCTCAACTGGGTATTGTTTATGAGACTGGATCAGATGATCTTTCATTCATATGAAACTGATTCTTGATTAGAGGATCTAACTTATTATCTGGGAGGCAGATACCCAGGGTTGTCAGTTTCTTTTCTGGTCAGTCTTATTGCCTGCACACTATTTCCCGGTATGGGGAACTGGTTGTTGACAATTCTACTCAGCTCTCTTGTTTATGCTTTCTGCCTACACTAGCTTGGTGTTGTTTTATCCTCTTTACATAATCTATGAGAGGGTCTCATGCAAGTCTATTGATGAAGAACTGAAACATCAAATTCGACTCAAAACATTCTCAGTTCTCGTCAGGTACAAGTTTCAGGTCTTCATTCTTGCATGGTGATTTATTTTTTTTTTTTTGGAAACTTTTAAGAGACCATGGAGTTGAAGAGGTAATTCCAGGAGCCATCCCCAAGGCTGTCTCTCTCTTCTTTGTTAAGAAAGGCAGATCCTCATGACTTCTAGGGATATATCTTACTTTTTTGACAGTATGAAGCTTGTTTGGTTACCTGTTGGTATTTTGGTAACACCCCAGGCTGGCTAGACAGCTTGAGTATTTTCCTCCCCTCTTACTGGTAATTATGCAGAAATAATTGCATCCAGTTCCAATTCAGTTATTTGTTTTCAATAGCAGCTACTTTGGCACAGCCCATCATGGAACAGATGGTTTCATTTGTTTCTAATCTCATGAACCAACTGAAGTCAGCAGTTCTGTTGTATTTCTTTCAAAGTCATATCTGGGTTCAATCAGCCATGCTGCCAGGCTTAACAGCGTTGCTTTGAAAGCAAGTCTTCCCTTTTTTTTTAAACCATCTAGCTCTGCAAAGAAACAGTTTTATTCAATTACTTTCAACTACTGTCAGGCCTTCAAAATGAGAATTGGAGTCACTTCTATTCTAGTATAACAATTATCATTTACCCTCCATGCCAATGCAGGGAGAAACTCTTCTGCCATCTCCTTAATTTAAAGCAGTACAATTAGTAGCAGGTCATTTAGGTACCATTTGTAGCACAGAACTCCTTACATATGTTTTAATAGTTTTGTTGTGCACCATAGTGTGTAAGGCTTGCACAGCAGAGCGAAGCATTTTAGTCCAGCATCTGAATCTTACATTGGAAGAAGATGTAATAATAAGTATTATTTAGGAAAAAAAGAAAGAACTGAAAATCTCAAATATTTTTCCAAAGCTGGATGATAACATGACTCTGAATTTTAAAACTGGAGCTTTGAGAAATAATATGATGATGGTTTTGTCAATGGAACCATCAGTCTCTATGAAGGAAACATGAAAAGGTTTGCAAGACGTTTTTTGGTGTGCACTTTTATCTCACCCTCTAAAAATGAGTAAAAGCAAAACAATGCATCCATAGGAAGAAATGTGTATATTTCAGTTCAAGAATTCCTAAGTGGTTTCTTAATTACTTCTTTAGAAGGACGTGTTTAGTTGTAGTATTTGTTACGTATTTGTGATATAAACCTGCACATATAGATGCCAGTGGAAAGCTGCTAGTGCTGCCAGTGTTGTCTCTCATTTATGTACTGTAGTTTTCTTAGTGTTAAACCTGCCTTTACATATGTGATTGATATCTAGCGGAATAGTAGAGAAACCAATTATTACCTCTTTACTGTTAGAAATTTTCTTGTTGGCATTTTGTTCTATTTGTTTCCGAAGTGTTCTTAAACAATATCGCTTCCATAGTTGGGATTTAATCATCAGTTTCTTTAGAGCGTGGTCTACTGTATAACTACTAAGTTTCTTTGTGTTTTGAAAAGGTACTTGGGTTCTGGCACAGCTCCCAGGAGTGGTATGGTCCTCATGGAGGTTGGCTTACTCAGTGGTTTCTCTGTGTCACCAGATTTTATTCCATTAGACAATACCGTTAAGAAGATGGAAAAGGACAATGGAAAAGTCAACCTATACTTAGACTCAGTAAGTTGAAAATAACAAAGAAATGTGTTTGTAGTGATGTTAATCTTGACTCTGCCATTGTTTGGTTTAAATTTGGAAAAACTTTATGATTGTATTCTTTGGGGAAATCAATGTCTGCTATTCATATTGAATTAATAGCTCCACTGTTCTTTAGTGAGACTGGATAGGTAAAACTCAGTTATATTTGTAAGGGGTTTGTTGGTTAGGCCTCTTAAAAATCATATATAAGATATTACAAGGAGTTTGTAATGTGGCCAAAATAACTACAAATGAGATAAGCATCTTTATATGCATCCTGAATCCAAGTCTTTAGAAATGAAGTGGACTGCTGTTGAGCTAGAAGTCCTTACCTCTTCCATGAAACCACCATCACCAGGGTTCTCAGATGTTTCTCTTCTGTTCTTCTAGCTAAATGAAACACACGTTTGTGTGGATATTCCAGCTGTGAGAGACTTCAAAGTGGCAAATATCCAAGATGCTTCAGTGACTGTAGTGGATTACTATGAACCTAGTAAGTGTCAGTCATTCCAAGTGGATCTTAGTGATTCAGAAGTTTAAAAGAAAGTTTTTGTTTGTGGAAAATAAACAAATTTTAGGGAATGGTTTTTATTTAACTGCAGCCTTTTTGGACACTGACATGCCAAATTTTCTCACAAATAGTTTTTTCCCATATATATGTTTATTGTCTTAAGGTTTGGTTCCTCAGCTGGTGTGAATTGTCATAACTTAATTGTCAGCTGGTATAAATTGGCTTCACTCTGGCCCAGTGTGTTCCCAAAACTACCAGAATGAAGCAGGAACTTCACTGTGGTTCAGTTACCAAGTTAATGATTATCTTTCAAGTAGCTTTTCCATCTGTTTCTTGTTTAAACTAAGAGATCTTCACTAGATAAAATGCCAGTGTTTTGATTTCTAGAGTTATGTAGAAAGCTGCATATGGAAAAAACAGTTTCAAACGTTTTTGGGTTGGGTTTCTTTTTTTTTTTCTTTTTTTTTAAATGTTTATTTCTTTTTTGGTGTAGAGTGTGTTTTAGAGAAAGGCAGCAATGTAAAAAGCTCTTGGGTGAAATGAAAAAGAAAGATTACAAGCTTCTGGAGAAGATATTAGAGAGTTTTTCATTACTCCAGCCAGCTGAAACATCATTAAGGATTTAGGCCTGATTTGAGATAAGGCTTAAAAAGGTTGTATAGGCATTTTTCTTCATGTTGGTTTGTTTTAGCACAAGACAAAAGACAACCAGATATGCTATGATGTGCATTACTTTAGCTAGATGAAAATCAGAGTTACTTTGTGTAGGCTGAAATGTTTGTTCAGTCATGGAATTTTAAACTAAAATAGGAAATTAGCAGAGGTAACTATACTGTCTATTAACCTAGAGCGTATTTTAAGGTGTAGTGGCTTAACAAGTTAGAGCAATTTTTATTTGAGATAAATACATAACATTTCTATGGCTAAAACATATTTCTTCATACTTCAGTTCCCAGGAGAAGAGCTCAGGACCTAGTCTTTTGTAAGAATGCTGTTGGATAGGCTAATATGTATTAAAAAGTCACATATAAATGCACATATGTAAATAGATACATTATATTTAAATACATTTAATACCCATAAATTCTCAATATTAATTTAAAGATACGAATCAATAGAATCATAGAATAGTTAGGGTGGAAAGGACCTTAAGATCATCTAGTTCCAGCCCCCACTGCCACGGACAGGGACACCTCACACTAAACCATGCCACCCAAGGCTCTGTCCAACCTGGCCTTGAAAACCGCCAGCGATGGAGCGTTCACTACTTCCTTGGGCAACACATTCCACTGCCTCATCACCCTTACAGTAAAGAATTTCTTCCTCATATCTAATCCAAACTTCCCCTGTTTAAGTTTGAACCCATTACTCCTTGTCCTATCACTACAGTCCCCAATGAAGAGTCCCTCCCCAGCATCCCTATAGGCCCCCTTCAGATACTGGAAGGCTGCTATGAGGTCTCCACGCAGCCTTCTCTTCTCCAGTCTGAACAGCCCCAACTTTCTCATCCTATCTTCATACGGGAGGTGCTCCAGTCCCATGATCATCCTCGTGGGATGTTCAGGACACCAGAACTGTACACAATACTCCAAGTGAGGTCTCATGAGAGCAGCGTAGAAGGGCAGGATCACCTCCCTCGACCTGCTGGTCACATTCCTTTTGATGCAGCCCAAGATACGGTTGACTTTCTGGGCTGTGAACGTGCACTGCTATCTTAAGTTTCTCTTCGACCAGCACCCCCAAGTCCTTTGCAGGGCTGCTCTGAATCTCTTCTCTGCCCAACCTTAATATCCTTAAGGACTTACTATTCTTAAGGCCCGACCTAATATCCTTAAGGACTAAAATTTATATGACATAATCAGTCATCATCTGCAACAGAAAGCTTTGGCTTGAAGAAAAAGATTGCTTCAAATATTCCTTTAGAGGGCACCAGTCCTATTGCTGTGTAGATAGATATGTTATTTGTCAATAAATATACTCATGCCATGACTGAGTTCTCCTGAGAGAACTCCTTCCTATCTAATGCAGGAGTATGCTTTTATTTGAATCTCTTCTTTCCTTTTCTTCACTCTCACAGTTGGTGACCCAAACTGCAGGTGTATATTTTATGTGATAGTGTCAGTTTGATTCATGAGTTGGGAGATGTCTGAGGAGTCCTTGTGCTCTGACATTTACCAGGAAAGTTATTTCTGTGGGGCAGATATTACAACTGGCATAGGTATAAAGAACTGGCTTGGATGCCAGTAGAGCCATGCCAGCATGGAGATCTACCAGGATTAATGTGCACAGCTGCAAAGCACCTTGAAATGACTGCTGCTTCTCTTACCTGATCTTGTTCAGAGCTAGTTGGGTGTCACTGTTGGGTAAGCATTTTGGCTTGTAATAGTGCACTTGTTTTTTTTTAATATCTTGAAACGGAATATCATTTCTGTTAAAAAATACCAATAATGAAAAGAGAAATTGCAGTGTCCCTAGTTGGAATGATCACCTTCAAACCAAAACTAAGCTCACTATGGGAATGAAACTTTGCATAAGTTTGTTCTGTGAGCATTTACCATGTGTTGATTTTTTTGAAATGAATACAGCTTTCCAAGCTTCTAGTCTGTTAGGCTGTCTCGCAACCCTTTAGGCAGTGGGGGAGCAAGACACAGGAGCAGGATCTAGTTAAAGCGGGCTGTCCTAGATTCAGGAAGCTAATGCTTCCAAAAATAATAGTGAGAGAAAGCATCAGTTTTGAGAGACCTAGCTTTTAAATGTCGTAGCCTGTAACCTGCCAGGTAAAGCATCCGATTTCCTTTGTCACGAGGGGTGCTGTATAAGTAGAGGGAAATTCCTTTTTAAAATGTTTGACTGAAGTTTGTGAACAGATTGAGTCTAACAGCTAAGATTGACTCTATGGAAGTGTGCCTTTCACTAAGCATTTGCGTGAATATGTTGAGAACATTTTGATGTTTTGGGAGAAGAACAGAGATTAATGCCTAGGCTTAAACACCCACTCTGGGAAGTATTTTGCAATGTGTGATGAGGTCTGCATTAGTGTTTAGCGCATCTGTTAAAATGCTTGCTTTGTGAAGCTGATTTGTTGGTCAGCTCTGAGTTCATTAACTAATGTTAACTAACTTTTCTGAACAGGGAGAAGAGCGGTGAGAAGCTACAATTCAGAAGTAATGCAGAGTATAACCTTTTGTGACTTCTGTGAAAGCGATTGTAGTCTTTGCCACCGAGACGGTTCTGCAGCCCTGCTTCAGCACTCTTCATTGGACTCCTTGTTCTGTCTGCTGTTTGTCCTTCACGTAAACTTGCTGTACAGTTGTGTGCTGTAAAAAGGAAACAGATTATGTTACACATCTAAGGTTTCCATATATTATCCAAAGAAAATTTTATGTTCAGATACCAGCCCATCTTTAGTGATTACAGTGACCAAACTCCTGCTGCATTCAGGAAGAGCTGGGCTGGCCCATACAGTAAATTTCTGGCTGTGCCAGAAAACTTCGTTGAGTGTCTGCTGGAAAACCTTTCCAAGTGTTAGTTTCGTACTGGAGTTACTTTCTTAAGAAGCACAGAATTACCGAGAAAGCAGTCTGAGAAAATACAAACCTAGCTCCATGCTTCCACTCCCTTTGCCCCTGCTTTCCATTGTGCTTTTTTGTTTTTAGGGATGTATGTTAAGTTTACCATGCTTATCTGAAATACTGTTTGCTTCTCCGTTGGGTTGTTGGTAAGCAGGGTGCTGGGAGCTTAGTATCAGAGCTCACTTTGTTTTCTTCTTCAGACATGACACTTAACTTGAATATTGAGTTTCACCATATGCTCTCATAGGGAATAATACGAAAAATAAAGGAAGCTGGCTTCACAGCAGACGCAAGAGCCAAAAAAGTGCTGCATTCACAAACTGTTGAATGCCCCAGATAATTATCAGTCTTTTTTTTATCATTACAGAGAAGCTAGGTGGATTTTTTACCAATTCATAAGCTGATCATATTGGAAAATAAGGCCTCGGGATGTTCTCATGCATTTTACTCTGAAGGGCTTTTACTGTAAATGTGTCAAAGATGGAGTCTATGTTTGAGACTTGATTTTTTCCAGGGTATTCAGAAACAAGCCTAATTCTCTTTCCATGAGAGAATGCCGGTATCTGCTGGCATGTTTATGGCCAGCAGGATGAAAGTTGCTTGGATCCTTTTCTGATTTTAGAAAGTCATTTAAAAACGTCACTCTGGGGCATCATGTATGTCTTGAGTTTGCAGTGTCATCTTGTCAATGATTTAAGTGCTGTAACCCTAAACGGCTATTTACTGCTCCTCATGTCATGTCAGCTGGTTGGCCCTGAATGCCATCCGTGAATGCAACTCCACTTGTTGGTTGGTGGAGAAGGCTTTTAGGAGGAATGGGCTGCACATGCATTCAGCCCAGCAACAGAATTGACATGCTTGTTTAATTTTAAGCACAACCTTGTATGTATGCTTTAGTGTTCTGCTGAAGTGGGGTGGATGAGAGTGCACACTTCTGCACCCAAACTGTCTTTTTGCACATGGGGAGAATTGCAGGTCTCTGTAAATATGGAATTATATGAGTTTGGAGCTTTTCTCCTGAGTGTGAGTGCATGATGTCTTTCCTGTCTGGCAGCTGACTTAATTCTTCTGGAACAGAAGAATTCTTCTGGAACATTAGCCTGTGATAGCTAACGCTTACTTCTTTTGGACAAGGAAACCAAGCTGGAACAGAAGAATTCTTCTGGAACATTAGCCTGTGATACCTAATGCTTACTTCTTTTTGACAAGGAAACCAAGCTGATAGCACTCCTAGTTACTAAAATGAAGTTAATAGCTGTCATGCCAACTAATAGAGATAGAAATTTTAAGGCTAATGATTCCCTTTCTTTCCTGCCTTTTTGAGACGAAGTGTGTATGTGTGCACATGTAATAATATGGCAGTCACTTTTCTTGAGCATTTTCTAATTTTTATCCATATTTTGCTACAGCTTAAAATGTATATTTTTGTATTTTATGCTCATCTATACTTTTTTTCACAAAGGAAATTAGTGCATGGTAGTATGGGAGAGGCCTGAAGTTCCTGAACTAGGTGCCTTCTAATGCTGAGGTATAGGTTTTTAACTGCAAAACTAGTTTAGGTGGGGTTATTTGTTTTACTTTAGTTGTATTTAGAATTTAAAATGTTTTTCACAAACATGAGGTTCTGTTCTGACTCTCTGTCAGAGCTTAGGCCTGGTTCTTTGTAGTCAGCTTATGCTTTTTGCTTGTCTTTGATGCATTTTTGGTCTCCTCCCTTGAATAGTTGATTAACATGAGTGCCTTAACATGAGTGCCTGTGCTGTTCTGACACGCATGAAGTAATACTTTACTTTGTGAAATCCAAAGCACTCCTTAGTCAACACGATGCAGGATCTGACCCTCTGTATGTCATGGCCTTGGTTACATAGGTCCAGAGCAAATAGAAACTAAGATAAAAACTGAAACACATGTTTGTGTTTAAAATCCTTTACTCATATATGGGAGCTTAGATTAAATTGTGCCAAGTGTAAGATCTGGAAAACACTGTAAGCTGGGGTGTACTGTGCTGTGGATTTGATTTCTTCGTGATGTATGAAATCAGGTCTGTTGCCTTTGGGCACCTTGACATGTCATTTGCCTTCATTTAATATAATTTCAAGAACCCAGAGCTCACATACTTTTTTTTTTTACTATATGTTAAGTTTCTCAAAGAGACATTAATACCTGATTAATGTTGGGATGAAAAGGCTTATTTTCTAGATAAGATGTACTGGAGATAAACTGCTCCTCTGCCGTAGACAGTAGGGATAAACTGGTTTTATTTTGCAGGCAATCCCAGCTTCCTGAATATCTGTCAGAAAAATGTATTTAAACTGCTCAGCCTAATTTCAGACAGAGCAGTTTTTATTAGTATTCCCCTACATTTGTTTTTGAGACAAACTGCACATGTTTGTAAATGATTTTCAGCTGTCTTGCACGCGCTACTGAGAAGCATCAGTCATATTGCACTGTGTCATGTAAATTGTTGGAGTCAGTGAACACATATCTTTTTTTATTTTACCTTTTTCTATAAAGCATGCATATTATTACAGACATCAAAAATATGCCTCTGTACCAGGCTATTTTTAAGGAACAGTTCTACATTGTACAACTTTAAATAAATGTTTTCACCAGGTGGCCTTTCACATTCCTATACTGATGCCTTCGGTCATTTTGCAGTTGTTTCTAGTGCTTTGAATGGGTTGCAGAGGACAAATTTTGTATTTTTTGTTGGCAGTGAATAGAGCCGAGGAAAGGGAATGTGACTTTTTTTGTTTCCTCATCATTATGTAGGAATCTTTACAGAAAAGCTCAGCATATATATTTTTCCCATTGCTCTGTAAAGTTTATTTTTGATGTTAGAGAGGCCATGCTCCGACTGAAGTTACTAGGAGATCTGTTAGAAATTATGTAGGAACTCTTTAGGAGCAGGGTCTTTAAGGAGCTTTAAGGAGTGGTGCTAAAAGCAGTCAGGAAAAGTGATAGTGTCTTCGTGTTGAGTTGCCTAAACATTTCTGGTTTTGCTGTTTCTTTGAAATCTGAGTACTCTCTGTTGCACCCCATGCCCTATCATCCACATGCTGTCAATGGACATGGTCTGCAGAGTGCCATTAATATGTTGTTAAATCAGTAAGAAATATTTATTTATATTGTATATTGTGAGAGCTCACTTGGAGAATTGTGTACAGTTCTGGTGTCCTCAACATAAAAAGGAACTGTTGGAACAAGTCCAGAGGAGGGCCACGAGGATGATCAGGGGACTGGAACACCTCCTGTGTGAAGATAGGATGAGAAAGTTGGGGCTGTTGAGCCTGGAGAAGAGAAGGCTGCACAGAGACCTCATGGCAGCCTTCCAGTATCTGAAGGTGGCCTATAGGGATGCTGGGGAGGGCCTCTTCATTAGGGACTGTAGTGACAGGACAAGGGGTAATGGGTTCAAACTTAAACAGGGGAAGTTTAGATTGGATATGAGGAAGAAATTCTTTACTGTAAGGGTGGTGAGGCACTGGAATGTGTTGCCCAAGGAAGTAGTGAACGTTCCATCGCTGGCGGTTTTCAAGGCCAGGCTGGACAGAGCCTTGGTGACAGGGTTTAGTGTGTTTTGTCCCGCCCATGGCAGTGGAGGTTGGAACTAGATGATCTTAAGGTCCTTTCCACCCTAACTATTCTATGATTCTTTGATCCTAAGATGCAAAAATGCTATTGGACTCAGTTTCCTTAAGTCTGTAAACTAGACCCCAAACAGTTTTAAAAGCTCCAGGTTCAGCACTTGTACCTTTTTTACTAGGTACGACCTTATTATCCAGCTCTGGCCTTCAATTGAGTCAAAGACTTTCCTGAGAAGGGTTTACATGGGGACAGACTGCATGCATACATCCTCCACATATGGATTTTTTCTGCTTTTACTTTGCCGTTATTCATATGCCTTACATATCACTTTTTAGCTAGTCTGATGCAAAGACAGTTTTGCATTCATGTATAGACATAAGAAGGACATCTTTTATGTTGTGGGTAGTGAAACATCAGAACATGTTGTCCAGAGCAACAGTGGCTGCTCCGTCTCTGGAGATATTCAAGGCCAGGTTGGACGGGGCTATGAGCAACCTGATCTAGTTGAAGATGTCCCAGCTCATGGCAGGAGGGTTGGACTAGATGACCTTTAAAGGTCCCTTACAACCCAAACTGTTCTATGATTCTGTGATTTTATGATTTAGCACTGAGTTTAAAACAAAACCATAATGGATTTTGAAGTATCTCCTCCCAACTTCTACATTTGCTGCCATCTATGATCTTAGCAAGGATTTTTTCCACAGGTTTCCCTGTGGGGGTCATCTAGAAACCTTCCCTACCAAATGCTGTTGTACAGAACAGGGAATGAGTGCTGTGTAACAGGTTTACAGCACTTTGGAGTCTGCATGCTGGGCCAGCTCAATGGCTGATTGGGTTCCTAGAGTGGCACTGGCATTCTCTCAAGTACTCCACAAGCAGGAGTTTGTGGGTTGTGCATATCAGTGGCTCCATGATGAAAGGGGGAAGTCGCCACACTAGTGCAAGAGAAACAGAAGAGCCAAGGTCCTATTTGGTTTAAGCACGTTCCTGTAGAAAGCATATGTATATACGTAGGCTCCAATCTACTGCATTCCCATTAAAAACATACAAGGTTTTCACAAAGTGCCCAAACATTGTGTGATATTCTGTTTTTCAAAATGTTGAGAAAAATTTCTGTACATATTTGGAAAGCAGCTGGTGCCCAATGGCATAAATATTCTGTCTCAAACACTAAGGAGTATTCAATTTTTATTCTAATGGGCAATAATATTTCTGTTACAGCCTTCTTCTACTATAAATCTTTATTCAGTGAACCATCTTAATGGGTGTAGTCCTCTAAATACATAGAAAATCTTGAAATTAATTTTTTTCACTAGTAATTTATCCATAAAATATAACAGCAGTTTAAGTGATGATCAGGTCTTTTGAGTTTTATTGGTTTCTCCTTTTCCCCATGTCAAAATATTCGACCGCAGTGTTATTTCTTACTCTCTTTATTGTATTTTTGTGTGCCTCTTGGAAATGTCATTGCACTAATGCTATTCTATGCAATAAAGTCTGACAGCGTGCTTGTATTACATCAAACCAGTGATTTTTTCGGGTTTTTTTCCAATGGGTAGCTCATTATTTTCAGATCTGAGTGAGCAGTGATTGCTTATGTGCTGCATCTGAGTCACCAGAACTCCAGTGTTAATGATTTTCCTTAATTTCAAATCATATATTTTGTTTCTGTATTTTCAGTCGTTACCCAAAAACTTCATCGGCCTTGCTCAGATCTTCTGATGTCATATTATTAATTGATATTTTTGTTGTGGTGTTTAGTAATGTTGGATTGGGTGGGATACTACATGAAGAAGAAAATAGAACAAAGGAAGTGTCATATAAGCCGGTGCAATGTACCATACATTAGCTATTTTACTGGCTATTGCATCTCTTCTTTTCCATGTCAGGCCTTAAGCAATTTGAACTAAAGTTCTTGGCTGCCTTGAAATGTTGTCATATGCTCACTTTGATCTAGTTTAGGATAACCATATACATTTCCACTTTTGATAAAATCAGAAATGGTAGAAAAAGAATGCTTTTATGAGCTGTTTTGAGCAGACAGAGGTGACCTAACGTGCCAGCTGTACAAGTTGCTTCTATCTTTTCAAGTAATAAAACAAATGTTAAGGAACTAAACTTTCACAGGATTTTGGAAGATTGGCATTGTTTTTTTTTGTCTTCCAATAAAGTTCGCAATAGCTATTTTTGAATTCTATTAAAGATGTCTTTTATTAATATGTATCTAGTGTTTGCTTGTTTAACAATACAGCTACCTGTGGTAGATCACAGTTTCTATAGACTGTTGACAGCTGCCCACCCTCAGCACATTTTAGAGGCTCCTTATCTGTGATTTAAAGCTCATAGTCTGAAGCGGTTGCAGTGGTGGTTTCCATTGTCAGACTGGTGACCATCACCCTGCTGATCATTGTCTGGTACTTTCCCAACTAGGGATCACCTCATTTTAGAAGCATATTGTTTTATTCAACATGAAGTTATTGGAAGCTTTGCTGTTATCTTTAGCAGAAGTAGTATAAATAATCCTATGTGATGAACTCACTTCAGGTAGGCCGCTTGTGTTCATGGAGAACCTCAGGACCTGCACCGTTTGTGAACAGGAGCAAACCTTTCAGATACAGAGCCTATGGCTGTCTGCAGTCTGATGTGGCAGTAAAAGAGCTCCAAGGAATCTTTATGCCAAAGTGTTTTGTAAAAAACCCTAATTGAATTCATGTGCAGAGTATTTTTTTAAGGAGAACTCTTTTCACTGTCATTTTTCAAGCTCTAGAAGTTTGGCCTGCAGGACGCTACCTTTTCCTCATTCTCATAATCCTCTTGCCTTTCCTTCTGCCTGCCCTTGGAAGAGCCACCTGACCTGTTCCAGTTTTAAAGTCAGTATCTGCTCACCCTTGCTCACCTCTTTTACCATGACCTCTCAGTGATCTGAGCCCAGCAAACATCCCTGTGCTAATGTCTCACAGATCTGCCCTTTCCCTCAGAGCTTTTGTTGCTTGTCAAGACTAAAATCCTTTTCAGTCTGGCTTAGGGATAAATAATTATGAACTCAAACTCAGGGTGGATAAAGGACACTTGGGATTTGTCAGCATGGGCTTATGAAACTGAAAGACTGTTTAAGCAACCTGATAGCTTTCTATGATGAGAGGATTGTCTGCATGGATGAGGAGAAACAGTGAATGTTTATACAGACTTAATAAGGTATTCTCTCACAACATCCTCATAGATAAAGTGATAAAGTATAGTCTAAATGGGTTGGTGCTGAGGTGGGCAGAAAACTGGCTGAACAGCTGAAGTGAAAGGATTGTGACCAGCAGCACAAAGCTCAGCTGCAAAGCAGTTGCTGGTGGTGTACCCCAGGGGTTGAGACACGCATGATGCTTTGCATGCTTTCATATGCACTTACAAAGCTGTATCACTGCTCTCCTGAGTTGATGTCAGCCAGCAATGAAGCACCCACAAGCTTCTCATTCACTACCCATCCCCAGCAGGATGGGGGAGAGAATCAGGTGTGTAAAGAGATAAAAACTCTCATGGGCAGAGTTAAAAACAGCTAAATAGGGGAAGGGGAAAGTAAAAAGCAAAAGCAAGTGACACAGAAGCAGTCACTGACCACCCCCCACCAGCACACTGCTGCCAAGCCAGGGTCTGGACAACAGCTCCTTCAGAAAGTACTTCCAGTTTTATTGCTGAGCATGACATTATATGGTATGGAGCATCCCTTTTGTCAGTTTGGGTCTACTGTCCCAGCTGTGTCCTCTCTGGCTCACCCTCAGCCTACTTGCTAGGACAGTGTGAGAAGTGGCCTTGGTGGAGCTAAATCATTGGTGTGTTATCCCCAGTGTTTCCGTCATAAACCTGAAATACAGCACCATGTGGGCTGCTATGAAGAAACTGAATTTCATCCCAGGCAGATCAGTACTGGCAACCCCCCCCAGCAGGTCTTCTTTGCCGTGTTTTTTTATGTGGCGGTATGCGTGAGCTCTGATGAACAAGCCTTATGCTCCCATGGAGCTGAGAGCCACTGCGATGACCAGCTTCTTGCAGTTTCTTGTGTCCTCTGACTGTGCATGACTGCTGTTGTTCCTTGCCTTCTAGTGAGATTGCAAGGCTTTTGCAATCTAGGTAAAGCCTACCTTTTCCTGCACGGGTACAAGTTTGTCGCAATAGTGCCTCTCACTGTATATTCCAATAATATCCTGTCCTGGGTTCGGCAGTAGCAGTCGTTTTTCTCCTTCTTGGTAGCCGGTGTGGAGCTGTGTTTTTGACTTTCGGCTCGTGAACAGTGCTGATAACACCAATGTTTTAGTTACTGCTTAGTACATTTTGGTCTGGCCAAGGGCTTTCTGAGTCTCATGCTCTGCCA
>JANRGW010009590.1:0-26448 GCA_024733675.1 Psilopsiagon aymara | reverse complement strand
ACTTCATCAGGTTGGCATCAGCCCACCTCACAAGCATGTCAAGGTCCCTCTGGATGGCATTCCTTCCCTCCAACTTACCAACCGAACCACCCAGCTTGGTGTCATTGGCAAACTTGCTGAGGGCGCACAATCCCACTGTCCATGTTACCAGCAAAGATGTTGAACAAGATTGGTCCCAGCACCAATCCCTGAGGGACACCACTCGTTACTGGTCTCCAGCTGGACACTGAGCCATTGAGCACAACTCCTTTTAAGTGTGACCCTCCAGCTAATTCTTTATCCACCAAGTGCTCCATCCATTGAATCCATGTCTCTGAAGCACAGCTATGAAGTTTTGGAGACTTAGAAAATACGTAGTCTTCTAAAACACAGGTATGAGCTTCATTATTTGCAGAAGGTGCCTTATACAGAGTATGTATGTTCTTGTCTTCCTTTCTTAGGTTCCCTTTTCCTTCATCATGGCACATTTGAGGTGATAAAGAACACTGACATTGACCTGGATAAAAAGATACCTGAGGATTACTGTCCTTTGGATGTTCAAATTCCTAGTGATTTAGAGGGATCAGCCTATATCAAGGTTTGCCAGAGAAACTTTAATAATGTAGTGTGGGTTTTGGGTTTGTATTTGTGTACTTGCAACAAAGAACAAACATCAGATAATGTTCTTTTTTCACTTAGGTTTCTATTCAGAAACAAGCTCCAGACATTGGTGACCTTGGGACAGTCAACCTCTTCAAAAGACCCATGCTAAAACCAAAACCAGGTATAACTTGCTGTCTGTTGTTTTCTGAACATGTTTTCAAGAAGTGGGTTTGTGTATGGTGTTTATTTGAAAATCGTAGAATATAGCTGAATCAAAATTACTAGGATTGTATTTTAAGTAATCTGGAGCTCCTTTCATTAGGCATTGGAAGTTAGAGCACAAAAGCAAACCGAGGTACTGTGTTTCAGCAAGTTACATCCCATTAGTTCAACAGAAGTGAATGTCTGATTGTTCACTCTTAACTTTGGCCAAAATGTAGAATTTGTTTCTGTGCCTCATTTGTTTTCTCTGGATCTGGAACTCTGCTGGCAGTATGTACGTGTGTTATCTATAGCTTACCTGGCAGGTGAGGATTCAGTCATTTGCTATGTACCCTTATTGAAAGCTGTACATTTTTGTCATTCCATCATTTACTCTTTAGGATTAAGAAGTGACAGGGTTTTATTTCACAAAGGTCTGTGACACAGATACTTGTGCTATCTTGACCATAGGCAGAATGCTGTACTATATAGATGTTTCATGTGGTATTGAAGGTGCAGTATAGAGCTTATGTGCTTACCCAGATCAGAATCTTCCAAGAATTTGAGCCCTGTAGCTCCTATGAAAGCACGTATATGCAGTTACCATTGTTTGGTGGTTTGCTGAAGAGTGAATTTAATAAAGCTAGAATTATCATTGAAAGGAAATTGCAACTTAAACAGAGCTCACAAAAGGTCTGGAAATGTAACGGGCAGTTCCAGTTGAGAGCTGCAATTCACAGTATACATATATGTAAGGTAACACTAATGCATTCTTCTACTCCATTTGGACAGAAGCTACTGACTACCTTAGCACACACTTGACGCTACTGAAGTGTCTGGTATCTGAACAAAAAGGTAGCTTTTTCTTACCCCTTCCTTCTACAAATGTTGGTTTATATTTTTCAGGCTCTCCCCACTGGCAGACAAAGTTGGAGGCTGCACAGAATGTTCTTTTATGTAAAGAAATCTTTGCCCAGCTCTCACGAGAAGCTGTTCAAATTAAATCTCAGATTCCTCACATTGTTGTGAAAAATCAGATCATCTCCCAGCCTTTCCCAGGTAGGAAACTTTGTCAGACTTCTTAACCTATCATTTGCTTAAAGTTGAACTGAAATTCTGATTGATGAGACCTTTTTAAATGCTCTGCTCTTAAGGACAACAAAAAAAGGAACTTTGTTTTGTTTTTCAAAGATTTTGAAAAACCAGAATTTCCCAGAATTGGAATTTTGGTTACTAATTATAGAAACATCCAATTAATGCACTTTGGTTTCTAATTCACTCACATTTTATTGTGTGGAGTTTGGATTGGTTTACTTTGTGATTGGTTTTTCTAGTAGCACTTAAAAGCTGTCAAACAGGGAGGGGGTGAGCAGGCGGCTGTGTGGTGCTGGATTTAAACCACAATATGCGTGCGCATTGCAGTTTGGAGCTGTGCATAAATCAGTGCTGCTGGATTGGGTGCAGGTGGAATTTAAGACTTGAGTTAATGCATTTTCAAAAGAAGAGAGGCCAATACTTTTCAGTGAGGATAGTGCAAACGGCATGAAGGTGGCTCAGAGTTGGCTGGTGAATCCTCTACTCTTACAAGGGGTACCTGGCTAATGATATCGTGTGAAGAACATGTTTCTGGATTGCTTCAAATTTATAGCATGGTAAATCATTCCTTCTTTGGGAAAGGAATGGGGTTCTGAAGACTCTTTTTGTTTGGGGTTGAGTCATAGAAATTGATATGAAATGTGCCTAGTAGTTAATAGTTGGCCTGTCAACACTTCAGTCAGTGGCAAGTCTTATTTGCCTTTGTTGCTGTGGTCTCCAACATAATTCTTTGATTTTCTGATTATGGTGAATACTGGTTGTAGAAATACTGATTATAATACATGAAGAAAAGCAGTTCTCAGTAGCCTCCTTGAAAATTGTCTGTGTCCTTAATTGTGTTGTGGTTTTTAATCTGCTTTGTACAGGTTTACAGTTGTCTATTTCCCTGTGTCACTCTTCCAATGACAAAAAATCACAAAAGTCTGCTTCTGAGAAACAGAATCCAGATGATCATCTTTATGTTCTGGAACATAATTTACATCAGCTTATCAGAGAGGTAATGTATTTATAGTAAGGTACTGAAGAGGTTTTGGGCTTTTTTAGTCTTCTACATGGCATGCAGCACTGTTAAAGCAATAGAGTGCCACTAGAGGCCAGTCGTTTTCTATCCATTAGTGTGAGGCGGCATTCTGTTCGGTTATAGTGTGTAGTGGTAGTTAGGCAGCTCCAGTTAATGCTTTCATGGAATGCTGGTTCCTTACTTAACCTCAGGGCTGGCGTTCTCGTCAGAAAAGCTGTGCAAAGTTTTTCTAGTACAGCTCATCAGTTTCTCTTTTTCCTTTGTGTCTAATTAGTGCTTGTCGAGTACTTTAAGTGAGCATGTGTTCATCCCATACTTCCATGAAGGAAGAATGATCAATTACCATAATAACTTTGCTTCTTTTGAGGTCCACTTCTCTGCTTTAGTGTCTTAGATTCAGAAGGATGTGGGGTAGGAGGTTGGGCTTGCATCTGTTCAAGAAAGGAGCATAATCTTAGATGCAGTTGTGAAACCATGTTCCAGGGAGTGTTCATCTCCTTAGAGACACAAGTCATGCAGTCATGTGGAATAGTCGTGTTTCAAGCAGTGAGCTGGGTTTCCTGAGCCCAGTGCCCAGCTCTGTGAATTTCTTTTCTTAGCTTTGAACCAGATGTCAATTTTTGTACCCCTTTTTATTTCCAAAATGCTTCCTTTATTTTTGTTTGACCATCCTGTCTGTCTCCAGAGATGTGTATGAGGCAGACTTACTAGTAGGAGCTACTGCTATACTACCAAATCTTTGTTAGTTAGCACATGTTTTTAAAAATCACTTCCCATAAGGTTTGAAAGGGCTGCATAAACATGGGAGGCAAAGTATGAGTGGAAAGCTGCTTTAAAGTGCTGTCAAATTTATCAAGTAAAAAAGTTGCACTTTTAGAAGGTATGTATATATGAAACACCTGATGTGAAGCAGCATGTTATAGTATATGTATTACTTCTTGCAGATACATTGTTGGGCACTTCCTTTTGTAACATTTTTTGTTTGTTGCAGTGTCACAAGCAAACCCTGAGCTCAACAGTGATGCCACATCCAGCTAGTGCACCTTTTGGCCATAAGAGAATGAGACTTGCAGGACCCCAGGCTTTTGATAAAAATGACATCAGTTCTTTGCAGTCGAATGAGGGCCTTCTGGAAAAGATAATAAAGCAGGCAAAGCACATTTTTCTGAGACGCAGGTAAGTCACGAGCTGTTCTTGTTACAATTAAGTGTACCATTATGTAGAATACAATTGATCTTTTTTTTCAGTGTTCTTAGAACTAGCAGCTACTTCCTTCACTGTTAAAATAGTCTATTTTTAAGTACTAAGAATCAATAACACCTCAGAAAATACGAGCAATAAGCAGTTGGCTAGTAAAAAAGAAAAGAAATGAGTTTCTCGGAGATCTCTGTGACAGCTCTGTCAGGCTGCTGATAATTGTCCCTACTTTTTTGAAGCTGCACAAATCCTTTTTAGTATTCTCCCCTGTGCAGTAGCTCATTCTAAGTAATACCACTTCAGTACTGCTGCAGAGCGTATGTGACATGTACAGAGTCCTCCATTAGCACCAAAATGGTGCTGAAATAGAACTTTTTCTCACATGGTTTATTAAATGTCCCTTTTTATCTTTCTCGTATGTCGCCAAAAGAAAACCCAACAAACTAATAACTGCCTCAGTTCCTTTAATCAAGATAAGAGCTCAAGCTATCTGGGTTACTGCATATGGAATACGTCTTTATCTTCTAGAACTGCTCGAACCATTGACAGTCTGGCCAGTCGTATTGAGGATCCCCAGATTCAGGCCCACTGGTCCAATATAAATGATGTTTACGAATCCAGTGTTAAAGTTCTTATAACTTCTCAAGGATACGAACAAATATGCAAGTATGTATGAAAGTGCCTGTGTCTTTCTAGTTGTGGAAGCATGCAGCAGTGTCAGAGTGTATTCAAGTTGTGTTTTATAGGATTAGGTTCTCTTCAGGCAGATAAGTAGGAACCCTTTATTTGTGTATGCATGTTTGGTTTTGAGTTGTGAGGGAACAGCCACCCTAAGAAAATCTTCACCCACTTTAAACTTTAATGAAGAAACTTAAGTTGTTAACCAGCACATTTCCCTTTCAAAGAAGGAACTGAAGGTGAAACTGGCTGTTTAAAGGAGGGAGGGTTGTTTTGGATAGAGATAGATGAACATACAGTATCTTTGTATGTGCTGGATTCTAAACTTCCAGTCTGGTCATGGACAGCTAGTCAGTGCTCAGTCCTAGCTCCAATGCATAGGTACTGAAATGTGGAACTTATGTAATTCAAGCTATTAGTTACCCACACTGTCTTCAAAATAAGAGATTTCAAATGCCATAAATGAATGTCTGCATGCTGACCAGCAGTGAATGATCCAGTGTGTTCACAGTGGATGGCCCAGCTGTTTTTATTACTTTTTCCACTTCGAGCTTTTCTACTTTGACCCAGCTGTTTTTTCTGCTTTTCTACAGTCCTCCCTGGCTGTGTCCACAGTGTGGAGCAGACTGTGGTCACTGGTGTGATTTGTAGTCTCACTTCCAGAGTACACATGCTGCCCAAGTCTTGGCTGTAGGTTAGAACAAGCCCCAAGTACGCACCATTTTCCTCTGCCCCTCTGCAGGGAAACTTGGGCACAGTGCCAGGCAAGAGCTGTGAAGCACCTCAGGAGGTTGCTTGACCTGAGCGAGCAGTGGACCAGGTCTGGGAACACACCATGGAAGGTGTTTCCTGCAGTAGAAGGAACTGTCAAGGGGGGTGAAATTGAAATGTTTGGAGTTGCAGGCTTATTCCATAGGCTTTGCACTGCCCTCATCTTAGAGCTGTTGGGAGGAGTTCTGTGCTCTTAGTTTCCAGTTTCTTAAGGAAATGTAATGTATTTTGAACAAATACGTGTCTTGTCTTCAAAGATCCATTCAACTACAGCTGAACATTGGAGTTGAACAAATCAGAGTTGTGCACAGAGATGGAAGAGTTATTACACTATCCCATCAAGAGCAGGAACTGCAGGATTTCCTTTTATCTCAGGTAGATTCATATACATTCTTCTTCCCTTCTTGTAACATTCAGGAAACAGAAGTCAGAATCTTACCTTTATCTGTGTAGAAAAACTTTATTGAAAGATAGTGGAAATAGGAAGGTGAGTGACTGAATTTTTCAGTACGTTTGTATAGCGTCTTTAGCAACTGGAACTAAAATACAATGCCAGTTTTTACTAAGGTCAGTAGTAATAACAATTTTTCTCCTCCCATTTAAAATATATTTCTTTATGCTTTTCATCATGGAGACACTAAGTTTTTTTGCTTACTTCAGAACAAGTCAGTGAGAGTCATAGCAGACAATAAGGTGCTCAATATATGAAACTTACTGCAACTGTCTAGAGATCTTAATGAGCCCACAGTTACTTGTGGTTTCAACATTGTCTTGTTAATGTTCACTTTGCATCAGCCATTACTAAATCAGCTGATATTTGAAAGAACTGTGTTTTCTAAATTGCTTAAAGCAAGCTGCTGGTTTTAGTCAGAAGTGACAATGTCCCTACTATGCATTATAAGTAGTCGAAGTACAGGTCTTTAATAACAGTGGTTGGCCTGTTGCAGTTAGTAAAACTCCACGACACAAAACAAGTTGAAACAGATTCTGCTGAAGGTATCTTTTTGGTCAAGTGTTTTCAGACTTGTTCACAGAGAACTGCTGAACAGTGCTAGCTATTTCTTTGTTACAAGGGTTAAGTCATGGTACAGAAAAACATTAGCATTTAAACTTCTAAGCTGTTAAAGCTCAATGATTGAGCGTTAGTAAGAATAGTCATGCTCCTGAGATCCACAACTTTTCTTTCCCAGAGTGTGCTGTGAGATAATTTCACAGATTTTATGTAGAAAAGAGCAGAAGTCTCATTTCCATTCAAAGAAAGAATTATATCAAAGTCCTGTTTGTATCACTTGAATTAGTTCTTGAGACCTAAATAAAGGCTTTTGTAACTTGAAAGCGATACTTAAATGAATTGCAGAAGCCGCTATAGCTGTGAAAGATTCCTCTAGCTGCATAATGTGTTTAATACCGTGGTCTGCTCTGTGTGCAGAAGAAAAGAAGTCTGATAAAACCAGGAAGCAATTAATTTCTGTGGTGTGAAGATACTGAACAGAAGCTGAACCTCTTGTTACCTTTCAGATGTCACAGCACCAAGTCCATGCAGTTCAGCAACTTGCGAAAGTCATGGGATGGCATGTGCTGAGTTTCAGTAATCACGTTGGTCTGGGGCCGGTGGAGAGCATTGGCAATGCATCAGCAATAACTGTAGCATCACCAAATGGAGACTATGCCATTTCAGGTAGTGTCTTCTCTTGCAAATGTATGAATTCTACAGGGTTTGTATGTCTTTCTGAGAGAGTCTGTAGAATTTCATTGAATAATGTAAATTTATAGCAAACTATTCTGGAAACAGTCTCTTTCATGTATGCAGTTGAAACCTAAATAGAATCAGTACTTTGCTCAGTAAGCCATGTAATATAAACCTGATTGAGTTTACAAAGGCTCGAAACTATTTCTTAGAATTAGCATTGAAAAGCCAGATTACAGAAACCATCAAGATTGTGAGAGAAGGGAACAAGGCAAACAACACTATCATAGCTGTGGACTTAATGAGAACAAATATTGGTCTCTTCAGGGATGGTCTTAGAAGAATCCTATGGAATACCATCCTATGGGATGGAGAGAAAAGGGGTCTGAGAGAGCTGATTATTTTTTTTCCAAAGTATCACATCTTTCAAGTGCAAGAATGGCCATTTCTTTGTACAGCAAGTTGTACAAAAGTGACCAAAGGTCTGTGTGTGTGAACAGGGCGCTCCTGACTAAACTCATGGCATAAAGGGGAACCTGCAAGTAATTATAAGCAGGGCCAGTTGATCTGGAAGATAGACTGTCCAAACGTGCATTGATGGGGATAGGAAGGCTAAACCGCATCTGGAGTTGAATCTGGTGGGGGGCATAGAGGGCAACAAGAACTTCAACAGGTAGGTCAACAGCAAAAGGAAGACCAGGGGAAATATGGGCCTTCTGGTAAATGGGGAGAGGACCTGGTGGCAAAGGACATCAAGAAGGCAAAAGTACACGATGCCTTCTTTGCTTTCGTCTTAAGACTGGCCTTCAGGAATCCCAGGTCCCTGAGACCCATGGGAAATTTTGGAGCAAAGGGGACATACAGAAGTTCGTGGAACCAGGTGGAATTGTATCCATGAGTGCTGCGGGAGCTGACTTATATCACTGGAAGGCCATTCTTGATGATCTTTGAAAGGTCATGGTGATCAGGAACGATTCCTGAGGACTGGAAGGAGGCAGGCGTCACATCCTGTATTCAAGGAGAATCTGGGAAACCAGTCTGGTCAGCTTCACTGCAGTTACTGGGGAGATGAGGCAAAAGCTGGTCCCATAAGCAGCTTACAAACTATTAAAGAAAAGGTGATGATAATGATTGGGAGTAATCACCATTGATTTATGAAGGGGAAATTATATTGTCAGCCTGATAGTCATCTCTTTGTGGAAGGCTAGCTTGGTAAGTGAGGGAAGAGCTAAGTGTTATCTCCCTAACTGCTTATTTAAAACACAAACAGACGCACACCACCACCCAACATCACAGCACAAAACCCCGTCCACCACCCTACCCCAGTCTTGTGGAATTTTGTGATTAAAAGCAACAACTATCCTGAGTGACTCCACTGCTGTCCATTTGATGTAAATCCACTAGAAACAGTATCTTTTTGATCATGTTTTTCAACAGATTGGTGGGAATACATCCAAGGTAAGATTTGGCCAAAAAAGCCCTTTGCCCTTCCTGGCATCATTAGGGAAAAATAAATGAATTTGGAAGGTGTATGGGGGGGGGGGGGTTGTCAAATGTTTCTCTGGTGTGCTCAAACCAGAATGTGCAGTGCTAAAGCAACAGAATCATAGAGAAATGGGAGACCAGAAGGAGAAAATTCAAAGAGAAAACAATAGTAATTAAAAGGTAATTTCTATTGTTGGCTTTCAGTGTGTTTGGGGTTGAGTAGGAGTAATGTATAGCATACATGAGGAAGAATATTTAATATGAGGAATTCTTACAGTATAAAAATGCTCATACAATCTCTGTTCATTACAGTGCGTAATGGCCCAGAAAGTGGTAGCAAAGTTATGGTTCAGTTTCCACGGAGTCAGTGCAAGGATCTTCCCAAAGGCGATGTGCTGCAAGACAACAAGTGGAATCATCTTCGAGGGCCCTTCAAGGAAGTACAGTGGAATAAAATGGAAGGGCGGAACTTTGTCTATAAAATGGAACTTCTCATGGCTGCCCTAACTCCATGTTAATAATCCATCTGCCTCTCCCTGCGGCTTCGAATCATCACTGAGCTACATACAATCACTGCTGAGCAGCAAAGGGAAATGGGAGCTATAACACAGTGCAAGAAAGCAAACCCAAATGTATTTCCTGTACAGATATGTTCATCGTACTGTTTCTAATAAACCTTTTTTTCAATAACATCTAAAATAAACTTCTGGGAAAGTTCTTTTCAGCTGTTTCTTTGCAGATTGCTATATCTAAAGTAGCAGAGCTGAGTCACTGATGTATTTTTCTTTTATTAAATCATTTCAGTAGTTCTTTGCTATATGAAAGGTGTCTGCGCAGAGTTATTCCCTTCCTTCTCATGCTCCTACTTTTCTCCATAGATCTTTGTTAAGTATTTCTGAGAGATGAAAATTACTAGAATGGAATTGTGCTATTGCGTAGCCTCTTAGTGTCTGAGACCACAGGGAATGGCTTTCTCGGGGGAAGCTAATGGACTCGTTTGATGAGAAGTGGGACAGCAGAGGAGCAGCAGAGCTCCCTTGTCGAGAATCAAGGCTGAAGAAAGCTTAAGGAACAGTCTTCCCTTGGTGACATTCTTAACCTGGAGTTTGTACATAGATGTGGCTTCTGGGTGATCCATTTCTTTTTTGAGAGACATATTTGGTGACAATTCTTGAGAGTGCTCAATTCTTGAAAGCTTTTGGCAAACATCTTTCTAATGGCTACAGGTGAGCCTGTGTGATTGTTAGTTACTTGGCTTGTGTTTTCTGCCCGTATTTTTTGCAGGTATGAAGAAGAAATGGTCTTGCTCTGCTTGCAAGATTCTGACAACTTGTGTTTGGGGATGAAATTCATGTCCGGGTAGAAGCAGGTAACTCATGCAGTAGACCTTGCATCCCCACAGATTGGTTTGTTTGCTTGCTTGGGTTTTTTCCTGCACCGTCATTTGTTATCATCTAGAGAAACAATAACATCCTGAAGATCAGCTCTTTAGAGTTCTTTGAAAATAGAAGTAGTCACATTTTGTGTCTCTTGGTTATGCACAAAGGTATTGCACAAAGCTTTTGTTTGATGTTTAATTGCTAAAGATCTTTTCAAAAGCTGCCTGTATGAACTGGTTCAGACTTACGTTCATATTAAGTCTTGCAAAGTATGTATAAATATATATATGAGAACATTTCACACATAGAACATGTTTGCATTGAACATCGTACTTCGTAACAGTTGTGATTTTGTTGTATTCTTGAGCAATAGAGTAGTAGTAGGAAATAATATATTAAGCAACTGCATGTGGCGAGCTGCTGCTCAGTGTGTATCCAAAGCAGTTATTGTACTACTGTTGGTGTTTGCCACTGTGGAGCATCTTGTTATTTCAGTTCCTTAAAGTACTCACTTCTGTGTGACTGAGGTATGAGAGAGAAAGGGTTTTCCTTTCAGGTTTTGATTTGTTTCTCGAGACATCTTACAGAAAATGAATAAGTACTGGTTGAAAATACTCTCTTTATTGTCTTGAAAGAGGGGAAAATCTCTCACACAACCCCTGTGATGCCAGATCTTGTATTGCTTAACTAGCCTATGATTACAGGTGGAGAGGGGGTTCCTTGGTGAGCAGCTCAGCCAGCAGCCTGATGCATGTTTGTGCATCTGATTATATGAGGCTCTTTGGACTCTGCAACACAACAAATCTCTTACTAATAATTAGAAGATGAGTGTATGAAACTTAAATGTGTCTTTGCACTTCACTGTTCTTAGCCTAATTGACAGGTCTGCATTTAGTGATAGCCTTCTCTTCAAACAAGCTCTTCATTACCAAGCAATAGGATCACTTTGGGGCTATTAGGATCTCATACTTGCAGGATTTGACTCCTGAAAAGAGGCAATGGATGCAAGAGGACTTGTGTTGCAGAAGTGCAAGCACTGAACATTAGCAGGGAAGACATTTGTCAGTTTCCAGGCCTAGATGAAAAATAAATGAATAATAAAGTATTGGGGACCTGGGGAGCCTGTCTTTTAGTGTTGGGTACACAGGGATTCCCAGTTTTGGAATGGAAAACAGATTGATTAGGCTTCTAACAGAGAGACAGTCTTGAAATGCTTGGTAGTGCATTTTTGAGCATGAAATGAAGACATCAGTGGATGATTAAGACCTTTAAAATTGATTGCCAAAGCAATCTTGTGAACTTTGACATCTCTTTAATTAACTTTTAAAACCAAAATGCCTTACACCCTTTGATCATTTGGAATGCTCTAAACACTAAATTTGTGGCTGTTCTGCATGGAGTTTACAAGTGGAGTAAGAATAACTATTAGTTTCTAAACTTCTACTCTTAACAGCTTTCCATATGACTTTCAATACTTAGGTACCTCCAGTGTAGCAAGAAACTGCTACAGACAGCCGCATGTTCTGTAAATTAAATATTACTGATATGAATAATGCATATTGACAAACATCAGCTTCAGAAAATGGCAGTCTTTTATAGGGGATCCTACCTACACAGTAAGCATGCTAAATTCTGGGTAAAATCTGTGGGTGAGGAATTGTCTATAGGAAAGCAGTACGTAGGCTAACTGTATTGTGTGCCCTCAGTGAATATTACTTAAATGCCTGATGTTCATCTAGGATATTACTACCTAAAACTGAGGTTGGCACTAGTGTCAGTAGCCAAGGATGGGTGCCTGAAGTTGCATCCTTAGCTAAGCTGAGGGAGGTAGAACAATGGTGCTAGTGGGAAATCTCTTGCTGCTCTTACAGTGCATCTGCAATTGAAGTTTTTTAAATGGTTGTTTCCTACTTTGATCCCAGCTTTCAAATTTTGTAGTTGAAAAGTGATCTCTCCAGTTCCAGCAATGCATTCAAATGGTCATTCATGTCTGTATACATTTCCTGACTTCTCCTTTGGAGATTACAGTATTCAAGTCAGCATCAGCAGATAGTAATGGTGTTACACGTAAGCTGTACTTTGTATGCTTTCTAAACAAGTCTTGCAGCGCACCTGCTACATCCTCAGCTTAATGAATAACTTCATATTGAAGTGCTGACAGTGGTTTAAAAAAAGCTAGATAAACATTAAAAATACTAATGTTTTCCATGTGCTATATGGATACTTCTCAAGTGCTTCAAGCTCAGTGATTGAAACAGATGCACTTGTGACTTCTTTTGTGTTGTCAAAGTTTAGTTCAGAGATCGGTAACCCACGCTTAGAGTAAGGAATTAGAACAAACCACCGCTTTGTCAAGCTGTGCTGTAGCTAGGATTCTTATTTCTCTCCTTTGATTTCCCACCTTTTGTGACCTGCTCTCAAACAGGAAGGATGCAGGAAGCAGCAACCAGCTGAATCTGGTGCCTGAATTTATGAGTGGGTGAGAGGCTCTTTGTACTACAAAAGGCCAGTTAATCCAGGGATTACTTTTTCAAGGTATTGTGTACCGAGTGCTTTGGAAGAAGCCTGTTTAGTGCCTCTCTCCGTCCTTATGCATTTGGTGAGAAATTCTCTAGCTTTCCATATGTAACCCTTAGCACCTCTGCATTATAGTCCCTGCCTAGAGGGGAAAAGGTTTGCAAACAAGTGAGCTGAAGCATGAGAGGCAGTAGCAGCAGTTTGGCTCAGGAAGCCATTGGCAACCAGACTAGTCCATGGTCTCTTAGGTTTTCAAGGTTTATTTCACACTGCAAAATTCTCATTACAAAAGCAAACCAGGATAATTGGAGGCTCGGTCAGGTCAGTGCTTTCTCACTCACAAAACCAAATGTTATTCCACCCAGCAGATCTGCAGGTGGAGAATGTAAGTGCAATATGCAGATGCGAGAAGACATCAGTTCAACCACTTCATGTTTTCTTACAACGTAGGAAAGCAAAGGCAGCTTCTCAACAAGCACAACTTCAGAACTCTATTTGTAGATAACAAATCTCTAAGTAATGCTCTATCATTTTTTCTTCACAGATAGAGTATTTGCAAAGAACTTGACATCTCTCACAATGAAACTTTTTCATGTTTTGCCACCCCTGGAGTGTGACGTGTCAGTATTTCATCTGACCCCTCTAATCACTATAGGCAGCGTCCTCTTCAGTGCCTGTGCGTGGCTCCATGTTTAACAGCCTTGTATAGTAATGTCATAAAATGTGTGTTAATATCCTGGAGCAGTGCAAACAGTGGGAAACGTAAGTGGGGAACTTTGACCAGCTCGGCGTTGTTTCAAAGGCAGTTTTGTCTCATGAAGTTTGTGCTCAGAGCTTCAGGAAATTCCATATGCCCCAAACTAGCAGCAGAGGAGCAATAAACAGGATTCAGTCCTTGCAATTAGTTTTTTAATATCGTACCGTAAATAGGCATTACATTTGTTATGTTGAGGGGTGCTAATGGCTGCTCTGTTTGTAATAGGAGACTTGCTGTAGTGAAAATACAGGTGTCTTTCAAGACCATGATCATTTCCTTTCTGGGTTGCTTTTGGAAGCTCAGTTGATTGGTTTTAAGAGTGGTAAAGGCTGTAGATTTTATTAATAAGCCACAAAAATATGTTCGTGCTCAGCATGAAAGCATACTCTTCTTTACTTTGACCTTGGTTAGCAGAGCTGAAAGCCTAACAGGTCGAAACAGCTCCATCAGACACTGCTGGTTTGAAGTCGAATGAGTTTACAAGTCAGGATGTTTCTATAGCAGTCACAAGCATGTTACCTTTAGGGTTTCTTCTCCCTTTCTTTGCCAGTGCTTTTTCCTGAGGTAGAATTGTCATTTTTGTTATGAGACAGTCCTTGGCTAACACTCAATGGTTTCCAATTCAATCTCTTCAGTTGTACTTGCTGCGAAGAAAAAGGATATTATTATTGATTGGCAAATGCATTGGAAGGCCAGTGTTCCAAAATTAACAACGCTGTGTTAACAGCTGAGACATTTTGAACTTTTTAATATTAGCTCAAGCTTACTCATCTGCAATTAGGTTTTAAATATACCATTTCAAAACATTCAGCTGCACGAAGAGTCCCTCACAATCTTAAAGTGACACTGGTTTCTTTTGATACAAGACTTAAGGCACTATGAAAAGTCCTTATGCCTCTCTTCATGACTTCTGAAAGGAGGGCTCTGATAAGGTGAAACTGGGGCACACATTGGGTCCCTGCTTCAGATCATGTTCTGGGAGATGACAGAGCAAGTCTCCAGAACTGTGGTTTTCCTGAACTCTGCCAAATAACTGTATTTGATTGAGCTCTGTAGGAAGATTGGCTTTAACTGGAGGAAGAGGCTTTATCCAAACAAGAGCTGGTATATTCTGGCACGATAGCAAAATTTCAGTAGCTACAGAAGCTTGTGTGTGCACTGTGAAAACAGCAGCAGCCCTTACATCTGTGGGTGAGCGGCAGAAAGGAAGAGATAGCTCAAGTTGAATTAATCTCTTCTGTACCAGGCTTTGCAGAGTTGACACAAAGTCATGAGGCTTAAGACTCTTGAGTGTCTGCATTGGTCTTGTAAAATACTGATGCTTAGGCTGCTTATTGTAACGTAACAGCTTAAACAGCACTTAGAGAAGAAGTACAGACCTTTTACCTATAGGGCAAGAAACCACTAATGGATCTGCGCTTATAAAGAAGGGAGGTGAATGCCTGAAATGTTTTGAAGTGGTAAAAGAAACCTCCTGTTCCAAAGATGTGCCCAAAGCTTGAGCCCAGGCCTGTAGCTTGGCACCTGATCTTGCTGCCTGGGCCAAATATCCCTGGTTGTGGCTTGGAAATGTCTTCCTAAAATGTGAATCTTCCTTTCTGTGCAACCCTGGCGTTCCCTTGATCTGCTTTTCATGATGGGTGTCTTTGGTGTGTGTGAAGAGTCTGGGTTTGATATTACTGTTCACTGGAGTCCACAACTGGATCAAATGTAAGGACAGATGAAAGGGGTGGTTTGAGAGAAGAGGGATGGGTGCAGTCCTCCATGAAGTGGGGTGGGGCCAATCCGAATGGCCTAGGAGATACCCTTCAGTGCAGTCCCTGAGAGCACTTCTGACACTCTTGACTTTGTCTCCTCCCCTCTGATGGGGGTTATTGCAGCTCTGGCCCTTTCTCCCTAAATTTTGCAGTTAGCAATGTTGGGAAGTGTTTTACAGTTTCTAATGTAAAATGTATAAGGTGGGTATCCAGTGGATCATTCTGCAACTAGATACCTATTATTCACTTGCCTCAGCTAGCAAAGAATTGAACAGGGTAACTGAACTGAGCCCTTCCAGGCTCGTTTCTCAGTGTCCCTGCTTAGCACCTTTATGCCTCAAATCACAAGTGAACTTCAGGCTCAAAATTCAGACTTCAAAACCCTATACCTTGACTGCAGTCTTAGAGGGATACCTGTTAGTTTGTGTGTTATCTTCTTCTGAAATAGACGCAGAGATTTATTACACAGCCACATGAAGCAGACCAAAATGGCAGATACAGCAGCAAGAAATACAAAGAGAACTGCTACAAAATGTAAATCTTCGTAGATAATCTCTGCAGGGAGGAGAGAAAAAGAGTATATTGTTAAATTGATTACAAGCCGGTTAATGCTTAAACACGGTGTAAAGCCAAGAATTCCCATCTTGTTTGTACCGTAAACGTTGACTATGATGGTGCCATAGGTGCTGGTTCCATGTTCCTCTGTTACGGTGATAAAATAGTAGCCAGCATCTCTCATGCCCACATTCAGGAGCTGTATAGAGCCGTTTTCAAAAGTTGTCACTCTGTCCTTGTAGACTGTGGATACATTGACATAATTCCCACTTTTCCACTCAACAATTTTGGTGGTGCCCCAGGTCGACACGTGCTTCCACTCAATGGTGGCAACACCTCTGCAAGAGTATTCAACTGAGAGGAGGATGTTCTGTGCCACTGTTGCGTTGATGTTGGGTTGTGGGACAACTAACGATACCCCTCCAGGAGCTGAAAGAGAAAAGAGGGTGATGAGTGTGGAGATGATGCTGCACCAACCGTCCAGTGCAGGATGCGACCTACCTATCTTGGTGGCCACTTTAAGAGAGGATGGGTTATGCTTTACTTATTTCCTTTCTGATGATCATAAAAGGAAGAAACATACTTAAAGACTAAATACTGATTTTAATCAGTGATAACCATGAGAAACTTTTCCATTATATAGGACAAGTAATTGCATGTATTCCAGTGTTTGGATACCCAAGCAGAGACAGTTTGGAAGAATCTTTTTGGGTAAGGGAACGTAACATTGAAAATTGAGCAATGCTGTTGTATTTATCAGTAACTGGCTTTCCTTTGAAATCCTGCATTTAAAGGTAAAGTTTAATCAGCAGCCTTCGTAAAGGCAGCCGGTTACATGTCAGTGTGGATGGACCACATGTAATCAAAGGCACACTCATGTGAAGTCAGAGACTTCATGTTCCGGATGATTTCCAGACAGAAATGCGCTTGAAAGAATATTTAATTCTCCTCTGGTTCCGACTGATGTGATTGTGGAACCTTTCATAACACTGTGAGACTCAACTGGCCATTTAGATTAATGTGTAACTGCAATAACTTCTGCTTGTGTGGGGTATTTCTCTGTGAAAATTAGTATCAACACCAAACATTTGAGTTCCAATTGACACAAATATATATATATATTTAATTAAATAGTGGCTTGTTTGAGACACTTGCCTAGAGACTGAAATCCTGTTATCTATGTACTGAAATCCTGTTATCTATGTACTGAAATCCTGTTATCTATGTGCAGAGATCAAACCAGACCGAAGGCAGATAAAGCACAGAGCAAGCCTCAGTGCTGAATGCCTTTTCCTGGTTTGTCTTGGAGCAGGTCACTCACTCTCCTCTTGTGCTGTGGGGACTGCCTGATGGCAAGAGCAGAACTGGGGAAGTAACGCAAATGTCTGGGACACAGTGGAGAGGGAGGATAAGACCCTCAGCTGCGCTGGGGATGATCCTGGAGGTTCTGCAGAGTCTACAGGGAAAAGAATGGCTAAATAGGCAATGAAAGAAGAATCTCAAATGGAAAGAAATTGTCTTTAAAAAGCTTATCCAAAAATAAGCCCTTCCTAGGGCCCAAACCCCAAACCAACCACAAGTGGGGAGAGATGGATACAGGAACTACAAGCTGACTTCACTCTATTTGGGATCTGTAGCAGAATTCAGAAGCTCTACTGATCAAGGTGAGGCAGGGAAGCTGGAGAAGCCAGTTTGATTCCCAGGTTCTCACTGATGGGACCAGCCTAAAGCTATAGCCGCTCTTATTTTTGTAACTGGAGAGGACCTAGGCTCTTTCCAAGATAACACTCCTGGGATTTGCCCTTCATGGACATCTTGTGCTCATGCTGCCCCGGCCTCTTTCAGGGACATGATGCTTTTCAGGAAGCCTGGAGCATCCTCAGCTAAGCTGCAGCTCAGCCTGTGTGCAGGAGAAACTCACCAGAGCCCTGACAAAGGGCTTGTGCCAGCCACAGAAACAGAACAGATGGGAACTTCTGGTAATCACTGCAAACTGTTCCAATTGTTTTCTGCTCCATGTGTTTGTTTGGAGGCCTTTTGCTCTGCTTCTGACCAGTCAGGAGCTGGGTGTCTCACCACAGCGACCCTTTTATGTTTTGATAAAGGCACGGATTTCTTCTGGATAGGTGATTGCAAGGTAAAAGGGAAAAAAAGACACAAATAGAAATCCTTCCATCCCTCCCCAGCACACGAAGCCAAACAAGGCAGTGCAATATCTAACCATTCAAAAATGGTTTTAACGCGCAGTCTGCCCGGATCACCTGAACCGGTCTGATCCACACCGAGCTGCACAGCCTGGAGAGCAAACATCCCCCCGGCAGCGCCCTGGCTTGCGCAATCAGCCCCTTCTCAGCCGGTAAAACGCGCACCGAGGGGAAGCGGTGAGTTTGGAGTCCCTGCGCGCTGCTCCTGCGCTCCAGGGCACCCGCCCGGCCCAGAGCCGGAGCGGGCAGAGCGGCTCCGTGCGCCGGCCGGGAGCGGGTGGGGAGGGCCGGCAGCTTTGGGCAGGAGCCCGAGCATGGGGGGACAGCGCTGAAACTGAGCTCTGGGACTCTGGGGGCTGTTCCTCCACCCTGTGGTGTCCTGCTTCTGTGTCACCTTGATGATGAACAGGATTCGGTGTTATGCCAGACCCACCGGTGGCACTGCCCACCCTGGTCCTCCCCTGGACCTCGCTGCGAGCTGCTCCGGCTCCTCTTGGCCCCCGGGGGTGCAGGGTTGAAATCCACCTCCCTGCCGCCTTTCCAGGGACAACCGAAGCCCTTCGGGCTGGTCAATCGGGACGGGCTTCCTCCTCTATTCCTTATCCCCTCGGCTCTTGGAAAACGGGGAAGGGACAGCGGTTGCTCGGGATCTCGCCCCTCTCCTCGGCTCCGGGCTGGCATCGCTCCCTCCGAGCAGCAGGAGCGGGACGAGCCTCCCCCGACCACCTCCAGCATGAGGAGAGCAGCGCTGCCGCGCTGCCACCCGTGTCTCGTCCTCATCCCCTTTCCCAGTAGATATCCCCAGGCACCCCCGGCCGGGTTGGAAAGAGCCCCCTCTGGGCTCGGCACCGCCCCGCGCCAGCGCTGGGGCCGAGCCGACGGTGGTGCGGAGAGGAGGAAGAGGAGGAGGAGGGAAGGGCAGGGGAGGAAGCGGAGGGGAGAAGGGACAGAGACGCACACTTACTCTGCAGAGCCCACCCGGCGGCCAGGCAGAGGGCGACGGTCCTCACGACGATGCCCCGTCCCCGGCAGCCCTGCAGCGGTCTCATCAGACAGAAGCCGGGGCCCCAGGGATTGCATTTAAGCGGCTGGGCCGGCCAGCGCGGCCCGACCACGCGGGCTGCCCGCCCCAGGCCTCTTCCTCGCTCCTTTCCTTCCTCTTCCTCCCGCTCCTGCTCCTGGCTCCCCAGTGCTCCTGCAGCACGGGCCCTGGGCTCTCCCACGCCTCACACCCCGCGATCCTCCGATACGGATTGAAGATGCAATTGGCTGAGGAAGGGAAAGTGCTGCCCGGCCGCCTGCCATCGCCCAGCCAGGAAATGAGCGGTGATGGGCGGCCGCGGGGGACGAGCCCAGCGCTGGGGCACTCGGCCGAGGATGCCCTTTTGTGTGTGATTGCTGAGGAAACACGCACCAGCGAGGGAAATGTCCCTTCAGGGTGTTAGAAATTACCTCATTGCCCAGGGGAGTCTGGGGATGCTGCTGGCAGCAGCTCTGTGGCCTCAGGGGCCATCCCTCATGAAAACGAGCCTGGTCCCCATCCCACCATACCCAGCACTGGATGCTCCTCTCTCCCTTTAATCGTCTTCTGGAGAAGGTGCCCAAAAATGCCTGTCCTGATTTCAGGAAAGCACAGGACAGCACGAGTGAGGGGAAAATGTGATTAGAAAGCATGTAAGTGCCCCAATCCTGAGTATCCATCCGCAGAATCCATCCACTCCCAGGGATGAAAGCTATTGCCCAGAAGCCATATGCACTTCAGGAGAGCCACTCCCCTGACTGGGAGAGAGCTGCACACCGGGGTGGGCCTTCTGCAGATCTTCCATGCTCCTCTTCCTCATATTTCCCACTCCTCAAGTTCTTTTCATTAGGGTATGGATAAAAGAGACACCTCTGTGCGCTGGTCAGTACAGGCTGCTCCGGGTGGGTGAGAGGAGAGGGTGATGACCCATGTGAGGAAGGATGGATGGGGTCTTCCAGAGCCCCATCTCCCATTGCCCTGCATGGACTGGTGCAGGATTCCCCCTGTGCTGCCTGTCTGTGAGGATGACGGGGGTCCCACAGGGTTCTGGCTGGCTGAAGCATGGCCCTGGGCAGGGGGCCCAGCAGAAGAGAGGCTCAACACTGAGGCTTTAGAAGTGTTGCACCATCATGTGCAGCCAGGTCAAAACCTCTGCTTGACATTAGAGTTTCATATGCTTTCATATGCTTTCACCTCAGAGGGGACTTCTAGGACTGGGGTCAGGCCTTGGCTAAAGAGGGTGAGGTCTGCTTGGGATCCAGGGCCCATCTTTTATTCAGGGTGCAATAAAATCTCCAGTTTCTCTGACTCATGGTGCACCTCTTGAAGCTTCAGCAATGGGAATCAGATGCAGAGGCAGTGGGAGAGTGCTTCCCCTCCACTCCATCTGTCTGAGTTGCTCCGGTGCTTTGCCAAATCCCCTCTGCTGTATCAGGCCAACACTGTGGCTGGGTGTTCCTTAACAACATGAGATTACAGGAAAAAGCAGTGGGGCCCTTCCACTGGAGAGGTCTCCACTGGGAAAGTTTCTTCCTGATCACACCACTTCATGACAGTTTTATTTCTCAAAGCATTAAAGGTGTTACTGTGCTGTGACTTTATGTTATTTCCCTTTTAAATTTCTTTTAACTTCTGTTTAGATTATTTTTGAGCTCTCTGCCCAGTGACCTGTTTTGGCAGTGCAACATAAGGGGTATATGCTCTCATAAAATGAACTGAGCTTTGAGTGGTTTCAAATATATCACACTGGTTGCACTGATTTAATCCACTCTATTGGAAAGACAGATGTTAGTCATGAAATCAAAATCCAGGTCTGGAGCTCTTCCCAAATATTAGCCGTTCTGGCTTTGCAGTTTAGGTCAAACGATCAGTCCTGGAATAAGAAATGAGTGTTTGTTTTCAGCCTCACTAATTAACAGCAAATAACTTTCAGATTCCTTTTCTTTAAAGGGAAGATTGTAGAATATCCAGAAGATTGCTTTATTTTATAGATAAACTGCTCCTCAAGAAATAGTGACACCTATGACAAAATGCCCAGTATTAGGAAAGCATTTAATCAGATTTTTATAAACCCTATCTATCTGAGAGGAGCTGTTTCTTCTCTCCGTGATAGCCCATTGCAAGCAAAACTTTCTCCTGCTGTGCTGCAAACATCCGTCTACAAGGGAGGATGTGTTTCTGGAGCAGAAAGTGCTGGGGTATGAAATGGACAGCACTGGGTGAGCAGCACCATAGGGGCCGGTGTTGAAGGCCATGGGGTGCAGCCCCATCAACATGAGGCTGCAGAGTAAATCACTTGACTACACACAGTACTGGTGATAGCTGCATTATTGACTAGCAGCCAGTCTAGCCAAATATAACCATGATGCTTGGCCCCCCTGTGTACCCCCAGCACCTGCCCGCCTTCCAGCACCCCACATGCAATGGGGGATGAGCTTCCGCAGATGTCTCCTTCTGTTGGGATGGGGTTTGAAGAGGATGTTGCTGGTGGAGGATCCTCAGCTGTGACACTTGGTGTGAGGCTTTAGCAGCATAGCTCTTTCTGACAGGTGATAGCAAAGGGGCTCCTCTGCAGCGATGCTGATTTGGGAGCTAACTTGGGGTAACTTAGCAGGAAAGCCAGATTGTTAACCCTGAGATTCCTTGTCTTGGTGTATTCATGATGTGTGCTCCTAACAAAGCTTTTTATTGAAATCCTGTCCAGCCACATTCAGATGAAGCTAATGATAACCCAGCTGAGGGTTACAGACATTTCATCCATTGCTGCTGCTTCCTGGTTTTAGTTTTCTCTCCTTGTCAAACAGCAGCTCTAGGAAACATGTATTTATCAAGCAATGCAGTGCAGGCTGTAAGAAATCAGTTTTTCCCTGCTTAATTGCAAAGTGTCCTTAAAGTAGCAGACTCTGGGAATGATTCACAAGCGTTGAAAAAGGTTTGATTAACCCTCCTAACACTGCTATAGACGTCTGCAGGTTTTTGTTGCTGCCTTCTCAGTATTTTAAGTTTCCCTTCCCCTTCCCTTTGCCTGTTTCTATTGTTTTAAGCTGTTTTCTTTCTCTCCCTTCTCTTTGCTGTCTGAGAGTCTCTCAAGTTTGTCTGGAAGGCCTGATTTCTCTTTCTGGTGTCATTAATAATGGAACAAAACCACATTAACAATTGCAACAACAGCCAGATAGGAGCCAGAAAACTCCTTTTGCTCTCTAATATGCTGCATGAGTACTCTGAAATGCTTTACACAGAGGGCTTGCTTTTGTTTCCCCCTTGCCCTTTTCCTGTGATGTCTCTTTGGACTCAACACGATGCTTGACCTTGTCTTTTGCTGAAGAAGAGATGAAAACCACCAGAGTTAGAAATGCAGAGATTCCAGACCTGCAATAGACCGTTAAAGGTAATTTCAATCTGTGAGAAACCACAGGAGGCTGTTCAGCAAAGGAACGCTAACAGGGACTGGAGGTCCTTGCGTCTGCAGGCCCAGAGGGCTGCGGAGGCTGCTCACCGCACCTTGAGATGCTTCTGGTTGGTGCAGTGAGCTGGCAAACAGCTGGCAGAGAGCAGGAGCGGGCTGTGGGCAATAGAAATGTGCACAGGGATAGAAGAAAACAGGTGACATCCTGCCAGACCTTGCTCTTCCACCTGAGGTTGGTGGTCCAGGCTTACCTTATGTGGTCTTCTCGAAGTGAAAAGAACATTCAGCTGGAGGCTTCAGGATAAAAACACTCCTTCCATCCAAGTCTTTTGCAGCATTTGAAATAGAACCTGGCCAAAACCGCACTTTTGTCAGCGGCTTCTTTTTGCCCTTTATTTCTTTTTGTCAGAGGCACAGTGCAAAAATCCCTTCTCTTATTCCAAATCAATCAATAGCTGTAAGAGGAGAGACCATGGCTTGCCTGGGTCTGACAGCATTCCTTCACTTTCTAATCTATCTAGGCTGCCTGAGTCTTTGTGGTTTTGGTCTGTGGGCTTGGGGGTTAGGATGGAGTGATGATGCAGATATGTGTATCTAAAGATGCAGAGACGCTCAGTAGACATTTGGGAACATCTTTTATCAGGTACTGAATGCTTTGTGGGTGAATGCAATCACCTGGCTGTTCCCACTCAGTGTCAGAAATGAGGCAGGCTTTTGCTACATGGCATTAAAACTCTTCCAAGATGTTACATCCTCCTTCTGTACTTACAGAGGGTGCAATACCACTGTTTTCTTCCAATGGGAAAGAAAGCACAAAGTTGGGTCTTTTTAGGGAACTTGTGGCAAAGCAGAGCAAAAGAATTTCTTATTTTCTTGAGTCTCTGAGGTGGCTTTTATCCCTTCCAGATGGAGCGACAAGAGCACAGAGCACAGCCAGCACAGGGACAGTGGCTGCAGGCTTGCACTGTGGTAGCAGGACACGTTATATGACCATTGCAAGTCATTGAGCTCTTGATTAGCATTTGTCTTGCTCTGTCTTCCTCCTTTTTTTTCCAGTTCATCATATTCAATGCGCCTGCCTGCAGATGATGCTCTTAGACTGTGTTGCAGCAAAAATAACAGCAAAATAGTCACACACTTCTGATTAAATCAAAATATTTGTGTTCCAGTTGCACCAGGACACCAGGAGATTTATAACCCTTCACCTCACATCAGTGACCAAAGTTATTGTCTGGAAAAAGGCTTGGTTAGTGTTACACCATACAAAGAAAATATAAGAGCTTTTATCACATGTAAGGATCATCTGACCGCTTTCGAAGGTACGCTAATCCTACATTGCTGACACACGGTACTTTTCACTGTTGATCATAGCAATGTGAATAATTTCAATTGCATAATTCAGCAACTGACGCATCTATCCACCCTGTGCAGAATGAAAACAATCTCAGAAAGGGGCAATACAAAGGGACCCTGGTGTCTTCCCTTTTTTCCCTGTGAATTTCAGTTCTAACCTCTCCATTACCAAACTAGCACAAGCTTTGCCATCTCGAATGCTGGGGTGCCCCAGACGCTGCAGCCTCTCTCCCTTCTCCAGTGCAGTCACTGTCCTAAGATGCAGGAGTGGTGATATGTACAGATTGGGTGAGAACTTAAATAGAATAAAGCATGAGTAATAATTAAGCAAAGCAATAATTACACATGATTAAGCTGGTCTAGCTGAAATGGACCATTTAAATATCTACACTTTAGCCTCAACAGCTCTTTTTATGTGGATCACCTGCGCATCTCCCCATCTCATTTGGTGCAAATTTGGTACAAATAATTTACTCTGGCCTGCCCTGTCAGCACAGCCGTGTCCTTACATAGTCTACCTGAGCTGCTGAATCCAGAACCCTCTTTTGCTACCATGGGTTTAGGCTCGCTCTGGGTTTGCAGAAGGGCTGAGCAGCGGCTGCCCTCAGGGTCTCTCCCCAGAGCCAGGCTGGGTGCTCCTTGCTGCAGGCAGCATCACTGCCCCTGTTGGACCCCATGTATGGACACAGTGCCTGCAGGGCAGCTGGGAATACACAGCACCGAAGTAAATCAAGTCAAGTCCACCCAGCCCTGCAGAATGACTGCTGAAGCATGTCAGGCGTGTTGCCTTTCAAGTAACAACCGCGATTGAGCAACAGTGCAGTAATTATGGTGTCTCCCATGAAACCAACTATGGGTAACTGAGGGCACTCGCAGCTCAGACCCTTGCACGTGAACCATGGGTGGTTTCCACCTTGAGCAACACAGAAGTCACAATGTTAGCTGCAGCCTTGGGCCCACTCCCCACCTTACCCTTTGTCTGCAGAGGACTTAGGAAGAGCTCCGAACATATCAGAGATGGGAACCTCATGTATTTTTGCCTGTAACTTGCAGGACTGCACTGTGAGTAAGTGGCTGGTGAAGGAGGTCCTTCAGCACCATCACTGGCAGCAGAAGACCTCCCAGCAATCTTAACAGAAGCACCCAGTGCATGATGACCCAGGACAGGCTGTGGGTGCCTTGCCAGGACCAAAGACCACTCTGGGAGGTGTATATCTGACTGACAAGTGGCAGACGATGGTGCTTGGTGACAGCCTGCATCCCCCGGTGAGGACATTCCTGGTGACACAGGGACAGCCGCTTCCAGGTCCTATGGAGAGATGCGCTCTGAAAGGGAAGTGCTGCTTTGTGTTACTTAGCGCTGCATTTAGGCCTTGCTAGAGAGTAAGTAGTTGAAACCTCCGCAATTTGGGCATCTGGAAGGGGGGTTCGGCGGCATTTGTCCTTTAAACGTCTTGTGAAGAATGGTGATCGTGTGGGCTCAACGCTGCCCAAGAAGGCACATCTCACAGGACATGCCAAGCCTGCAATGTGTAAGCAAAAGGCATCTTAAATTGTCTTACCATTTTAGTGCTTCCTCAAAACTTGATTGGAAGACCGGGAGACCCTTCAATTGAATCCAGGAGCAAGTTCCTTGCCTGACATTCTTACCAGAGGGGTATTTAGAGTGACGCAGTCCAAATAATGAATGATCTGCTTAAAACAGAGGGAAACTTCCGCTTTCACTGTAGCATTTTCAGTGATGAAGGTTTCACCTCAATCCTTGGCAAATTGTTCTAACATTTAATTGTTCTAACATTTAATTCAAAATGCTGAGCTTCATTTGTAGTCTGAGTTTGATAGTTTTAACTTTAACTAAAACCATGACACTGCTGGATACTGTCATAAGCCTGTGAGAGAAAAGAGACATTACCAAAAGAGCAGGAGCATGCTCAGGACATGATTCATCTCATCTAAATTTCAACTCTATAATGCATAATATCATTCTGGGCTTCCTTTCAGGACAGCGCAGCCAACAGATGCTTTTTTAGTCTGTGACTCTCCTGCTCTGTCTATAGAGATCTGTGTTAGGTTGTCCATTAGCCTGTACTGATGTGCATCTCATTTGACCAGCTGAGCGCACGGTGCGGACTGCTCCTCATTGCCTACCCAGTCACTGACAAGTGCAGTTCATAGATAAGTGCCTACCTACTGATAAGTGCAGTTCAATAGCATGATGCCAAAAATCAGCCTCATTAGAGATTCAGATACTGGTTGATAACTTCCTACTTGTAATTACATTTCAGGACCTGTCAGTAAGCCAGTTGTTATTCCACCTAATGCACATGCATTGGTTTTGTATTGTTCTTGTTTCTTAACCAGATTTCTGTTCGATACATCTCAGGTCTCCACAGGAGATGAAGTCTAAAAATGTCGAGGAAAACCAAGACAGTGGAAGCTTCAGGGTGATCCTGCCAGCGATCCTGCCAGCCCAGGAGACAGTGGAGTGCTGCCCAGATGCTGGTATTTGCTGCTTTAAGTCTGTTACTGCAAATATTCATCCTCCCACTTCAGTCCCAGGTCCAGGGCCATTGACTACCCACTTTGCAGGAATCATAGAATAGTTAGGGTTGGAGAGCACCTTAAGATCATCCAGTTCCAACCCCCCTACCATGGGCAGGGACACCTCACACTAAACCATATCACCCAGAGCGATGTCCAACCCAGCCTTGAACACCACCAGCAATGGAGCATTCACAACTTCCCTGGGCAGCCCATTCCAGTGCCTCACCACCCTTACAGT
>JANRGW010009589.1:0-40643 GCA_024733675.1 Psilopsiagon aymara | reverse complement strand
TCTGCGGCGATCGGGGCGAAGAGGCTTTCAAGCGCGCTACGCTGCTCCTGCTGCTGCCGTAGACGCGCCGCGATCTCCGGATGATCGGCGAGATAAAGCTCCACGACATGGCGGCGCTCACCGCACGCGCGCATGATGTCGGCGCGATCGCCGTCTGGGACTTGGCGCACTCCGCCGGCGCGGTCCCCCTCGGGCGCCCCGTGATTCTTCGGCACTTTCCGCCTCCGCTCGGCGTAGGCTCGGGCCCTGCCCGGCGGCGCCTGGGACTTTTCGTCTTTCTTCGGCGCAGTTTCGGGCGGTTTCGGCTCCTCTCGGAGCGTCTGTGACAGCGGCGCGTCACTCGGGCTTCTCCGGCAGCGCTCGGGCGTCCCCGTCATAGGGCGCAGGCGCGGGCGGCCCCCGCGGCCGTTGTTGTGGCCGCGCCGGGCCGGGATGGCGGCCTTCGGCGTCCTCAGCTACGAGCACCGCCCGTTGAAGCGCCCGCGCCTTGGCCCACCCGACGTGTACCCGCAGGACCCCAAGCAGAAGGAGGTGCGGGGGTCCCGGGGCGCGGGGCCGGGGGTCGTGCCTGCAGCCCGCGGCAGGGCTGGGGCTGGGTGAGGAGCCCCGCGGTCATCCCCGTGGTGGCTGGGCGAGAGCGGCCCGGGCCTGGCCCTCGGAGCCGGGGTTCCCGTGTCCCAGCCCTCGGCAGAGGCGCTGCCTGACTCCGGGGCCCTGGGGGAGGCCGGGATCCGCCGCGCCCTCGCCTCGCTTCGGCCCCACGGTGGCCGAGCTGCTGTGGCCGGGGGGTGCGGAGGGGCCTCGGCAGGCCCTGCTGACCGCGCTTCCCTCGCAGGACGAGCTGACTGCGCTGAACGTCAAGCAAGGCTTCAACAACCAGCCGGCGGTCTCCGGGGACGAGCACGGCAGTGCCAAAAATGTCAACTTCAACCCGGCAAAGGTAAGCACCGGGCGGGCGGTGGGGGCTCGGCAGCGCCTGGTGCCTGTGTGGGTAGGCTGCTGGGTCCTGGACAGTGTTGGGGCTCGTTCCTTCCTGGTGGCCAGGCCCAGGAGACCCTTCCCTTCAAGATGGGTATCTCAGGACCTAACTCCCTCTCCCTGTAGAATCTAAGTTCTGCATTCTCTTGGAATTGTGTCCCACCTTTGAGAGAGTAGGTTCTTGTCTTAGTCTGTTTTAAACCAGCATCTAGAGTTCCTTTATTCTTATATAGTTCTTATATTCCATAATTAAAGCAGAAGGCTAGGATACTGGGAATGTGAAACTTACTGGTTTGGTTACATTATGGCCATGGTAGAAGAGAAGTAAGATTTCTTGAAACCAATTTAGGCATGGGCTTCAATTCCATTTTTCCAATATCTAAAATCAAGATGTTGAATTCCTGGCCTCCCTGACCATAGGACTGGTGGTAGCCTGGGATGTAAGGCATCAGTAAGCACAGTTTATTTGTTTTCCTTGGCTGACATCTGTCCACGAAGGCTTCTGTCTGGTTTCACAGGTGTTTATAGAGAACTGTGTTCGGCTCAACATGAGTCTCTGCTTGGTCATTTTAGGAGTGGTCTAGAAACATTCCTCTCTGCAAGTACAACAAAGGAAACTATGGCCTGGGTTTTTTTTTGTGTAGATAGTGGGGAGACTGCTATTAGGAATGATAAATGAGATTTTAGGCACATAGAATAGATCTCTGACCTGTGAACCTGTAATTTATCTTTTTTTCCCCCTTTCCCACTTCCCTTCCCCAGATCAGCTCAAATTTTAGCAGTATTATTGCAGAAAAGCTGCGGTGCAATACACTGCCTGACACAGGAAGACGGAAACCCCAGGTGAATCAGAAGGATAACTTTTGGCTGGTGACGGCACGTTCCCAGAGTGCCATAAACAACTGGTTCACAGACCTGGCTGGAACTAAGCCCCTCACTCATCTCGCTAAGAAGGTATGTCACAGGAGAGGCTGCCTGGCAGGGCAGAGTGTTTAATCTCTGCTTGTTTCTGAAATGTTTCTATAGCAGAAGGTTTTTATTATTTGGAAATGTTTCTTCTCTCTTCATCTCTTGAAGCTTTCAGCTTGAAAAGAGTATCCAGGATTTGCAGTATGCTGGCTTCATCATCCCCGCTCAGGGAGCCAGTTCCTTGTCTGTTGTTTGGAGGTTGTGCAAGTTTTGTGCTTGCATGATACGACTGATCTATTTGAACGTTTGGCTGTTTTTTCAGAAGAGCTGCCACTGTTGCCTCTGCTCTGTTGTTTGGATTAGGGCTGTTCATATTGTGAGGGCTTGTCAGGTTCTCAAAAGCCAGTGAGAATTACTGGGCATAATCAGCTGAGTGACTTCCCAGGCTTTGGTTGCAGTGTCACATTTCTGGTTCTAAGTTGAGAAGTGTATGTGTATTATAACTTGGTCTCAGCCAGGCCACAGCATTTCTGTGTCCTGGCATCCAGGGCTAGATAGTTCCCTGACAGCGCTGAATTCTGTAGGCTATGAAAGAAGTTAGAAGGGTCTTACTCTGCACTGTATGAGGCCTGATAGCAGGGGGAGCTGATTCTTTGTCAGGGTGGGCCTGTAAATAACGAACTCGGGAATCAGGTATGTGTTGAGTAAAAACATAACTTCCAGTTGTGAAAAGGTAGCAGAAGAAGCTTAGAAGCTGGAGCTTGGTCCTCAGTGTTCTGAGTCACTCTGGGGGGAAAATAATCAGATTTTCCCAGAATCTTTCTCTATAAACTTAGTCCTTGTTTCTGTCTGTGCATGCTGCCTGTCAGTTTCCTGAGGTCACTTTGAAAGCTTGAACCTTTTGAGGCCCTCTCCAGGTTTCTGCCATGGGCTCCATCAGTTTTCATGGACTTAGACGGGGAAGCAGTGACTCTGTAGCCAGGTAGTCTGTTGTGTGTCTTTGAGGCATCAGAATGGTTGGGAAGAACGTAAGAAACGCAGCAAGTAAGTCGTTGAAGCATTGGTGGTTCAGGTAGTGGGGAACTTGGAGCTAGCTCTCAAATGGACACATACCCTGTGAATTTGTCTCATTCCTCTGTGAACATGGGCATACTTTTGCTCTCCATAATACAGTGGGGAAGTGAGCCACACGACTGTGCTGTTTCTTGTGATGTGTTACTGCTTCCTGGTTTATAGATCTTCAGTGTGATGATTTCACTGGTACTCTCCCCAAGTTGTATCTTGAATTTTAAATCTTGGATTTATGAATCCCTTCTTACTATAATACTCAATTCCCTGTTTCTCACAATCTTCTCGTGATGTTACAAGACTGTTATAACCACTCTGAAGAGTCCTGTCTTCAGTCTGTAGAGTAGTTACTGTGTGTTTCTGACTCTGTTCTTAGTCTGTATCTTTTGTAATTTTTTGTATGACCTCTGGAGGATACCCTCAAAGCTGTTTTCAGTATTCAAGGTGTGAACTTGCAGTAATGTAATTGTGTTTTCTGTTTCCTTTCAGTTTGTTTTGTTTCTGTTTATACTGAAATGTGGATCTGTAACTTTCTGACCAGAGGTGAATTCTTGCAGTGTTTTGAGATGCAGAGGAACACAGTACCTTTTTCACAGCTTGCAGCACCTGCAGTGTGTGCAATTGCTTTGGAATAGTTCCTATCTCTGTCCTTGGTTGCAGTTCTCCTTCTCAATTATGTTACAGGTGCCAATCTTTAGCAAGAAGGAAGAGGTCTTTGGTTATTTGGCGAAATACACTGTTCCAGTAATGAGAGCAGCCTGGCTCATCAAAATGACTTGTGCTTATTATGCTGCCATCACAGAAACCAAGGTGAAAAAGCGTCATGTCATTGATCCCTTCATTGGTAAGCACTGGTTTTGTCCATCCCAGATGTTTTATTCTCAGCCTGCTGTTGAATAGTGAGAGGTGGCCTGGGGATCCATGTATGCTTGTTTCCTGTTGCTAAGTCCTAGTGCTCTGACCTGAATAACTAAAACAACAGGGCCTACCTGTGAAAGTACACTGTTGAACAGTAAGTCTTAGCAGCCACAAATACTTCCTGAAAGCCTACCTCTTTGTTCTCCCTCTCAATTTCTGCTGTGTCTTTCTGCTGTACAACTTGTTGGTGTTTTTTACCTTACAATAACTGTAAATGTTATAATTTAGCAATGACTGAGCAGCTTTTTCTCAAGTGAGTAAGTACTTTTCCCACAGAATTCTGGTGTGTTACTCCCTGTTTGTGTTTCCAATTTGATTTAGCCTCACTGGATCCTATATCTCACATCCTTTGCATCCTGGCGTCCCCCAGATTACATGGTCTAGGAGAGCTCCCCTCTCTGTTTTCTGGTTTCATAGAATCCCAGACTGGTTTTTGCTGGAAGGGACCTTAAATCTCATTCAGTTCCACTCCCTGTGTCTTTCCCACGGGCAGGGACACCTTCCATTAGAGCAGATTGCTCCAAGCCCCTGTGTCCAACCTGGCCTTGAGCACTGTCAGGGTTGGGGCAGGCACAGCTTCTCTGGGCACCCTGTGCCAGCGCCTCAGCACCCTCACAGGGAAGACCTTTTGCCTAGGAGCTCATCTCAGTTTCCCCTCTGGCAGGTTAAAGCCATTCCCATGTCCTGTCCCTACACCCCTTGTCCAAAGCCCCTCTCCAGGTTTCCTGTAGCTCCTTTAGGCACTGGAGCTGCTCTAAGGTCTACCCTTAAGGAGCCTTCTCTTCTCCAGGCTGAACCAGCCCCGCTCTCTCAGCCTGGATGAGGATTATTTCTTCCCAACTTTTCTTGTACAAAGTAACCATGCCCCCTAAATGTCTAAGTTTTTCCCCTTGTTTTCTATTTCTTTGGATGCCTCTCTCTCCCATACCACCCCCAGGCTGCAGGCAAACTTAATATCATGTCCCTTAGTTTTCTTTCTTTGTCTCTCTGTCCTTTTCAAATGACAGGAATACTTTGTGTTTCTTCCTGTGCACCAGCCTGGTTCTTTCCTGCTTCTGTTTACCACCACACTAATTGCTGACCTGTTTTCCCACCTCCAGAATGGACACAGATCATCACCAAGTACCTGTCAGAGCAGCTGCAGAAAATCGCGGAGTTCTATAGGCAGCTCCCAGGGCAAGGATGTGGTTCGCCATCTGGGCCAATGCCCCAAGAGGTGGAACAAGCTTTGAAGCAGTGGGACTACAATGAAAAACTAGCTATGTTTATGTTCCAGGTGAGGCACTGAAGGGGACCGCTGAGTGTGTAGCGCAAGAAGGCTAGGGGAGGTGGTGCAAAGTGACTTATTTTTGCAGAATACTCTCTTTTTGTGAATACAGTTATAGAGCTGGAGGTAGTTGTGAGCTCAGTAGTAGAAAAGGGGTAGTACAGAACTGTGCAAACTTAGAGTGATTTCCACTGTTAAAAAGCAAGCAGCTGCTGTTGCTCTGTCTTTCCCTCATGTTACTTTGGCTTTTGTTTTGCTCTGCCCATATCTGTGTGCAGGATGGCATGCTGGACCGGCATGAATTTCTGACGTGGGTCCTTGAATGCTTTGAGAAGATACGGTCAGGAGAAGATGAATTTCTGAAAATGCTCCTGCCCCTGCTGCTGCGGGTGAGAAATATATACCTGGTGCTGACTTCCATTCTTGTCTGTCCCCTTCCTATCGCCTAAGGGAGGATGAGCTGTTCTGCATGGAGAACACTAGGAAGTGTCCCTCTGAGCATCCTTCTTAGAATCATAGAATCTTGGAATGGTTTGTGTTGGAAGAAACCTTAAAGCTTCCAACCCCTTAAAGCTTCCAGTTCCAACCCCCTGCCATGGGCAGGGACACTTTCCACTAGAGCAGGTTGCTCCAAGCCCCGTCCAACCTGTCCTTGAACACTGCCAGGGATGCGGCAGCCACAGCTTCTCTGGGCACCCTGTGCCAGCGCCTCAGCATCCTCACAGGGAAGAGCTTCTGCCTAAGAGCTCATCTCAATCTCCCCTCTGGCAGGTTAAAGCCATTCCCATGTCCTGTCCCTGCAGGCCCTTGTCCAAAGCCCCTCTCCAGGTTTCCTGTAGCTCCTTTAGGCACTGGAGCTGCTCTAAGGTCTACCCTTAAGGAGCCTTCTCTTGTTCAGGCTGCCTCAGCCCCACTCTCTCAGCCTGGTTCCAGAGCAGAGCTGCTCCAACCCCACAGCATCTGTTTGTTGTGGGTTTTTTTAAAATTTTTTTTAATATGAATTTATAATATAAAGGGCTCACCATTTGTTCCTTTCAGATATTACAAGAGAGCCTCCACAGCTCTACAGTTTGGGGTTTTTTGGGGGGAGGTGGTGGTGGTGTTTTTTTGTTTTCAGAAGTTAGAAAATTGCAAATTGAGTATTTTGTCCATTTAAAAAAATTACAGAAAAAGCCAACATTGCCTCACGTTTTACAGCTGCAGGCCCCCTCCCTGCACCCCCAGAGTCAGCCCTTGGAAGCAGAATTAAACACAGCTGCATTTCAAGGCAAGACTAAAATGTTGTACAGAACTAACCAGGTTAGCTCCTAAACAATCAATTTCTATAGAAAGCACAAAATACTTCAGATGAAATCAGAACCAGGAATGTAAAATGGGAGAAGAAAAAGGATCCGTTGAACGTTGGGCTTCAGGGGTGGCTGGGAGCCACAGCGATCCTTGCTTATGCAAGGAGACCTTTTACTCCTGCTGTCTTCTGTTTCTTTCTCATTTATCCTGTTTCCCTGCACTGGACGTGGTAATCCCTGCCTGTGTCTCAGCAGTGATAGTTGGACTCCCTCTTCCCAGTACATAACAACTATTTCTTTTTTTCTGTCCTGTTGCAATGCATTCTAGGCAAACCTTTGGAACTGGGTGTGGGTACGTTTTGATATATGAAGTCATTCCTGTAGAGCATGTAAAATAGCCAGCGGGGAATCCATGGTGTTTAATGAGTTCTCTGTAAAAAGGGAATGTCTTTACAAGCAGTGCCACACAGTATCTGCTTTGGACGGTCAAGGGTTTCTCTTGTGTTGCTTGTAACAAGGATTTTTCCCCCTTGACTCTTCCCCTGCAGTACTCTGGAGAGTTTGTGCAGTCTGCATACCTGTCCAGACGTCTGGCCTACTTCTGCACCCGCAGGCTTGCTATGCAGCTGGATGGTGCTGGTGGGCACCCACCCCACATCCTGTCTGCCCAGACAGGAAACACTCTTCCTTCAACTCCCACCCCTCAGCCAGCTGCAGGGAATCCTCCTCCCAGCCCTTTCAGTGACTTACTGCTGTGCCCCCAGCACCGGCCAGTGGTTTATGGGCTCAGCTGCATCCTCCAGGTAGGTTTGAGTAGTGGCTGGTGATGCTGGCATCAACAGGGAGGGTTTGTGTTGTGTGCCATCACAAAAATATCATTATAGTCCGAGTCAGCAACTTCCTGAGTACAGAAATATCAGACCATGATTGTCTGAGAGTAGGTCTTTGCTGAGGCGTTACAGAGCTTTTGTACCAAACATCAGTGCTGTAGCAATGCCCTTGGCTGACTTACATGAGGAAAAATGGGTTGGAGTAGAGCCTTTTGCTCTGTTCACAGGTGCCCCAGATAGCTGGGAAAGCTTTGCTCAGGAGGGTATGAGAAGGAAAGGGTTGTTTCACCTGGACTACGTCAGTAGCCAGTTGTCATCTTGGGAAAGAAATTATGTCAGAAATGAAAGAGTATTTTGTAATTTTGTGAGCACTTAAAACCAGACAGCCCCTGTCATGGGTTAAGCCCAGGCGGTAACTCAGAACCACACAGCTGCCCACTCACTTCCCCTCTTCTTCCCCCTAACTCACAGAAGGATGGGGAGTTTAGTTGTTTGGGTTTTTTTGTAGTTTGTGTGTGATAAAACATATCTTAAATACAGAAATCCTTAGTTTGGTGAACTTTAGGAAAAACATATGAGCATATGCACCTCCAAGATGTGGCTGATTTGGGGTTTGAGCACAACCTGCTGAACAGCTTCAAGTTGGTTAATGGTGGTCTGATCCTTTTTGCTGTGTCTTAGTTCTTCTGATAGAAAATCTACAGACCTGATCTGCAGATAGTAGATAAGGCTAAGGCAGAATAAGATCTAGAGGCTGTAAGCTGGAGCTGAGTAAAGTCAGGCTGGAAACATGCATTTCTAACAGTACATCATTAACCTTTGCTCAGGTGTTCTTCAAATGTGGTGGATTCTTTCATTTGAGTGTTTAAAACAACCTTGGTTGTCCATTTTTATGTCTGGTTCGTTGTTAGCCAGAAGCTGTAGGGGTGTATCCTTGGGATCGTTCAGTGAAGTTTTGTGTGTTTGTCTGGGTCTGTACAGGATCACAAAAGAATGAAAATAAATTTATAATAGTGTTGTTATTAGAATCATTACTATAATCATACTTGTGATTATTAAATGATACAGTATAAAGTGTTTGGGTTTGTTGACTCATGTTTCTTCTCACACTTTGCTCTTGATGAGGGCTGTAAGCCACTAGTGTAAATGCTTCTTCTGGACCATGAGGGTTGTGGTTGTGCATTGACTGTGTGAGTTATAGAAAATAAGTTCTGTTTGGGAGCAGCAGGGAGCTCTGCAGCAACATGTACCACATTTGGATAATGTGGAATTCTGGTCTTGGCTTCCTTAAGCATACCTAGGGCAAGAAACTCAGTGCAGCAGAAATAGCAGTTTATTCTTCTCTACTCTAATATGGTCTTTAGCCCAAACACTTTGAAAGCTTAAACACCCACCCCACTTCCCCCAGGTAGTAAATATTTATGCAGGATGATGAATGTCTGGGCTTCGGATAAAGGAGTGGTTATTTCTGTAGAAAGTACTTGAACTTCATTGGTTTTGACCTTTCAACCATACTGACTTTTCTATCTGTTGCAGAGTATAATTTTGTGTTGCCCAAGTGCCCTTGTGTGGCATTATTCTCTGACTGATAGCAGGATAAAGACTGGCTCTCCATTGGACCACCTGCCCATAGCCCCATCCAACTTGCCCATGCCAGGAGGGAATTCAGCCTTTACACAGCAGGTGAGCAGCCTTAAAAAAAGGGGCCTCTTGTGGCCCAAGATAATAGCTGTATCTTAGCTCTTTCAGGATTTTCTTTTCATATGTGATAAGCAGAGCTGGATGTGCTGTCTCACTAGCAAGGAATGAATTGCTCCCATTCGGCTATAAACAAAACAGTGATGCCCTGTGAGGATGGGCAGAATCTGACCTTGAGTAGAACTGCTGTCATGCTCTTTGTTTCCTGATAATTTTGTCCCCAGTACTTGTAAGGCATCTTTTTGTATGTTTACACAAGTGCCTTCCTTCCAGGTTCGGGCAAAGCTGCGTGAGATTGAGCAGCAGATAAAGGAACGTGGCCAGGCTGTGGAGGTTCGCTGGTCATTTGACAAGTGCCAAGAAACCACAGCAGGTAACTTGCTGTAGGTTAAATTTTCTTTCCCCACGTTTCATATGTTACCCTGGGAAACTTCCTGTCTGTCTGTTCTCTTTGATTTTTTTCTTTTGTGCTGCTGTTGGTGTTTACTGTCAGCAGTGGGTGAAACACAAATGGCTCTTTTTCTTTCCAATGCAAAACCTTGCTCAGGTTCTTTTCCCCACGTATAAAGAGTTTCTGTTACTGGAAGCTGGAAATGTGGATCAGAGAACTATAGTTTTGTATACATGCCATGTTCTGATGCTTTCCCCTGACATCAGCTGTTGACTGCTGTGAGAGTCAGGATACTAAGCTTGGTATCCTTGCCTGACTGGTACAGCTTTCCTTAGGCAGAGTCCCAAGCTCACAGAACATTTAGCTCTGGAGTGTGTTGTACCAGTTGCCAAGTGTGCATTCCTCTCCTCTGTTCTCTTCTAGGTTTCACTATTGGCCGTGTCTTGCACACTTTAGAAGTTCTGGACAGTCACAGCTTTGAAAGATCTGACTTCAGCAACTCTTTGGATTCCTTGTATAACAGGATATTTGGGCTGGGTCCAACCAAAGACAGTCATGAGGTGCCTTGGGACTTTGCTGCTGGGCCTGGTCTTGCATGTGGCTGTTCTTTTTTCTGTTCCATGGTTACTGTCCTGTGTATGCACAGAGCTGACCAGGTGGTGGCATTTGACCTGGAGATGCAGTCTCCATTGAAAAAGTTTTTGCACAGCCTTAAGTTAGGTACTAAAGTGAGAAAGGGGGGTCCATGCTCTAGAAAGTCTGCACTAACACACGTGTAAGCTTGAGAGAATGTACGCAGCCATCAGAGGAGGTCTCCTGATGGAGGACATCAGTCCAGATAGCACATTAATGATAAGGACGTATTATGTGTCTGAGAGAAGTAAATGCTAGCCTGGTCAAATTCTGGGCTGGCAGCTGCTTCCTGGCAGTCAGAGCTCACAATTCAAGCTCCTTTTAGCCTAGGAGGTGGCATACTTACAATGTGTAGGACCACAGTGCTACCAATATTGTATTGGTTCCTGGCAGTGTGCTGCAGGAATGGTAGTTTGCGTACTCTGTATACTGCTCGAAGCTGGTTTTCACTCTGTGCTGAGCCTGGCATTCTGTAGATGTCCTGCCCGAAGAGATGATTTTCTGAAGCAAAGCCATCCTGAGATTTGTGAAGGGCTGTGGGTCACCTCATGCTGCAAAGTGGAGTCAAAGCAGAGACAAAGCAGAGATGTCAAAGCTTTAGCTTGACATCTGTCCTCCAGGAATGTAGCGGTCTTCTGGCTGTGCTCTACTAGAAGTAGACTCACTATTATGTCCAACTTGAGGCCTTAGCACTGCTCACCTATTTTGAGTGGCTCAGGTTCTCACTGCAGTGCTTGTATCTCAACAGATCTCCCCTGATGATGACGCAGTGGTGGCCTTGCTGTGCGAGTGGGCTGTCAGCTATAAGCGCTCTGGGCGCCACAGGGCTATGGTTGTGGCCAAACTCCTGGAGAAGCGTCAAGCAGAGATAGAAGCTGAGGTACGTCCTTATTCCTGACAGCTAGCAGTGGGTGAGGAGAGGAGAAGTTACCCAACTATGATTATCTACCTTATACCAAAAAGAAAGACTGATCAGTACCTCTTAATGCTGGTGCTGTTAATTATGGCATTTGCTCCATCTAACTCAAAGTAGATCATAAATGAGCCTGTGGGATGGTGTGTATCCCATTTCTTGATTACATTTGAAGGCAGGTGGTTGCAGTGAAGAAGTACTGGCATACTTGGAGACTGAAGTGGTTCACAGAATCCTGTGTGGTATCTTTCCTATAGGTGCAAGATCTCTTGAAACTTCTTTTGGGGGTTTATGGATGGTGACTTTCTCCTCTGGGACAGCTCGCAGTACTTTTTTCTGTTTCTACAGAGATGTGGGGACTCCGAAGTTGTGGATGAGAAGGGCTCCATCTCCTCAGGCTCTCTCTCAGCAGCCAGCGCTCCTGTCTTTCAGGATGTCCTTATGCAATTCCTTGACACTCAAGCTCCTATGTTAAGTATGTAATAAAAACCTGTGGTCTCAGTTCCTAGCTTTCCCTCTCCTGCAAACTGTGTGTGCGCTTCTCTTGTGTGTAGGTCTTGAATGTACTTTAATCTCTTTCTAGCTTTCTTGTGATCCAGAGCATACCTTGGAGAGGAAAGGAAAACATCCTGGAGGGCCAGGTGGCAAGAAAGATAATGCAGAAGCACTTCTGCTAACAGGGCATTGGCTGAGAATAAATGAGTGCAGCCTAATTTGGAATTAATTCAGGCTGAGAACGAGTGAGGTTTCTAGCTAGTAAGTGTCAGAGCTCTGGAATAGTCTCTCAGTGGAAGTACTGAAACAGGTTAAGGGGGACAGGATACTATCAACTCTGAATGATGCCGGTTTGTACACCCAGAAGTGGCACTTCCAGGCTGAAGTTCTATGCATCTGGTCTGAGGGATTAACTGGAGAGCTTCTGACTTACTTAACTGCTACCTGTTGAAACTGAACTTTCTGCTTTTAGTCCCTGCTCTAATCTCACAGCTCTGTATCAGTCACTATGTTGAGATCTCTGGAAATGCTTTCTCTAGTCCTAGGTTAGGTGGCTGCTGTTGCTTAGCATTGCAGAAGACTTCTGATAGCCCCGACTGTCTCTGCTGTCCTTTTCAGCTGATCCTGGGAAAGAAAATGAGAAGGTGGAGTTCTTTAACCTGGTGCTGCTGTTCTGTGAGTTAATCCGACACGATGTGTTCTCTCACAACATCTACATGTGCACGCTCATCTCCCGGGGTGACCTTGCCATGGATTCTCATGGGCCTCGCCCACCCTCACCCTTCGATGACCCTGCAGAGGAGCATGACAGGAAGGAGACAGACGGAAGCAGTGGCATCAAGCTAGAGGTGAAAGCACAAGCATCGTGGCCCTCCTCAGCATGTTCCTGTGTCATGCTTGCCCATTTTTACCAGCTTTGCAGCCTCTTTGCTGTTATCTACTGGAGAATGTACCAGTGACTCATGCTTCTCCTTTCCCCAACCTATTTCTTTAGCATTTCAGTTTCAAAAGTAGAAAGCTATGTTCTGAGTGGCTGGAAAGGGCCTGCAGAATGTAAAGGGGTAGACAGGAAAATCTTGCACTGCTCAGGACAGAGTAGCATATAATGAGGTGCTGTGTGAGGCCTGTCCATGATGTTTGCAGTGTGTGAAGCTTCAACTTGGATTGAAACTCCATGAATTTGTTGGCATATTGCTGTCACTGTCCAAGTTTTAAAACGCTGTGTTAAGTAAATATTCTCCTGTTTCCTGGTACATCACCAGGTTCTAAAGCTGCTCTTTTTCTTCCCAGGACACAGGTCTTTCTGAGCCCATTGACATTGACCACAACTCCAGCATGCTTTTTGATGACATGGAGAAAACTGACTTTTCGGTATGTTTCTGCATTTTCTGCCTGCTGCTCAGTAAGTAGGTCAGTATGTTGTAATCAGGGCCAGCACATGCCTCGCTTTTGTGCATTTCCTCTCTACTGTAGAGCCAGAGAAGTGACAGTGTTGCTCCAGCGTGCTGGAGGTATCAGGGTTGTTCCAGTGTGCCCAAGGTTCTGTCCAACTAGGCCTTGAACACTGCCAGGGATGGAGCATTTACCAGTTCTTTGGGCAACCTGTTCCAGTGCCTCACCACCCTCACAGGGAAGAGCTTCTTCCTTATCTCCAACCTGAACTTCCTCTGTTGAAGTGTGAACCTGTCACCCCTTATCCTGTTGCTGCAGTCCCTGGTGAAGATTGTGGTTGCAGAATGTTTTGAAGCATTTAACAATAAAAATGACTTGTGGTGGTTGAAAAATCCCCAAGTACCTTCATTCCTCTAGCCATTTCTGGCCTTCAAGGTACATGTTAGGCAGGTGTGATGTGCAGAGCAGTGGCTTTTCTGTGGTTTTCCCAGAATCCTTGCTGCTTCTATGGATGTGTTCCCAAAATATGAAGTCCTAGTTACTTATATCCTGTTGCTTTTAACTTGATGCTCAACATGAAGTGGAAGCAGAAATGGGTATAGTGTCTTAGCCCATTGCCTTGGTCATTGCCCTAAGAACTGGATGTTTCTCCAACCAACTCCCTGCTCCTTTTTAGGCCTGAGTAGGTGTATCTTCCTTCAACAGTCTTCACTGTTGCATGACCATGTTCCCTAACTACCTTTTCTTGTTCTTGTGGCTCCCTAGATGTTTTCTCCTCCAATGCATTGTGAATCTAAAGCCAGCCCTTCCCCTGAAAAACCAGATCCTGAAAAGGAAGGAAAGCCTCTACTGAAGGATAAGTCTGTGGAAGGAATGCTAGCATCCCTGTATGACCAGCCTCGGCACATCCAGTATGCAACACACTTTCCTATTCCTCAGGTACGAGACCTGCTCATAAGCCCTCCCCTGTTGCTGCCGTGTGCTCTGTTCATGAGGCTGTTAGGTTTCCCTGCATACTGCTGTGAGTGGGTAAGGAGCAGTTATGCTTTCCTGCACTGCTGCAGGAGGTATGCTACTTAAGATGTCTCCTTGCTTATACGCAGAGCAACTTCCGAGATGAAGCTTTCCTCTTCCTTTGAGAGATGCAGATGTAAACCAAGATGAAAGCATTCAGGCTCGTAGTCGCTAATGCAGTTGCCTTTTCTGGTTCCCTAGGAGGAGTCATGCAGTCACGAGTGTAACCAACGGCTGGTAGTTCTTTTTGGAGTTGGAAAGCAACGGGATGATGCTCGGCATACGATCAAAAAAATAACCAAAGACATTCTAAAAGTCTTAAACAGAAAGAGCACTGCAGAGACAGGTTTGTAGAGTCTGAGCTTCTGAAGTGGAAGCGTCTTTCCAGTTGAGTTGTCTCCTTTGGGTTGCACTGAAAGGATTTTATGTAATGTACAGTGCCTGGTAAGCTCTGTCAGTCACTGAGAGTCTGGAATGGTGCTCTGTTCCCAGACATACTAAACCAGCAAGTGAGATGATTGGTTTCCTGCTGGCAGTATCCATTTCATTAGAACACTTTTCTTCAGTAGAGCAGTAAGTCATGTCAGTTCAGAGTGAGGCCCTGGCCAAAGCTTCCGCTTTTCAGATTTTCTTTAGTCTTCCATTTAGATGCTTGTGCAAGAAGTAAAGAGGACTTTGCCTATGCATATTCAGCAAAGACTTTGGTTAAATGTAGCATGCCATTATGCTTGGGGCACATGCTAAATACATTGGATGGGAAATTTGGATAGCTGTGTCAGGATCCATAGAAAGCCTCTGACTTCCACTGGCTGAGAATATGGCTACAGTTTTTTTGTTTTGTCTCTTAGTCTGGTTCTTGAAAGGTAACTTTAAATGTGATGGAAAGATAATTCTTTCAAAGATGGGGTGCTCTAACAGAGAAATTTGGAGGCTGAGCGTCTGTCCTCAGGGAATTAGTGAACATCTAAATGGAGAGAACGTATTTTCCCCTACCACTTGGGATAAATTAGATATTAACCCTATTGTCATTCTTGTGTTAGGAGTTCTTCCGCAGCAGTTTGTTATTTTGAATTCAGGATGGGCCTTATCAGCCTAAGGTGTGGGACTCAGGCTTTTTGGCTATGCTGCATGGCAGGGGCTGATGGCTAATGTCTAGTCCTTCTCTGATGGGAAAGGACACCTAATACTGTTTTCTGATCCTCCCAACTTTGATAGGTGGAGAGGAAGGGCAGAAGAGGAAAAAGAGCAAGCCAGAAGCATTCCCAACAGCTGAAGATATCTTTGCAAAGTTCCAGCACCTTTCTCACTTCGATCAGCACCAAGTCACATCTCAGGTATGAAATTTACAGGACCATTGTCGTTCTTGGGCTCTAACTGTGTTCCTTCAAGTTACTTAGAGGAGCTTCTGGAGGGAAAGGGAGGTGGGCCTGCTGAGTGACTTTTCACAGGGAGACTGTGTTTTCTTGCACTTGCAGGTATCTCGCAATGTTTTGGAACAGATCACCAGCTTTGCCTTGGGAATGTCATACCACCTGCCTCTGGTACAGCATGTGCAGTTCATATTTGACTTGATGGAGTATTCACTCAATATCAGTGGTCTCATCGACTTTGCCATCCAGGTAAGCCAGTGTCCTTAAATGCTTTCTGGGTCAGGGCTCATCAGCCTTAAAAACATCAGATCTGTGCAGCAATAGTTGGGCTTCTGGGACTGTTGGTGGCTCTCTCACCTGTTTCATGTGCTTGCAGTGCTCCTGGGCTACAGTTATTAAGGATAGGTTGTGGCAGGTAGTCTTACATGTTGTGTTCTGAGGATTATGCTTCCAGAGGTTTCAGGGTTGTCTCCAGAGGACTTGCATTGTATCTCTGTCCCTGGCTGCAGCAAGGCCCTGTGTTGAGTGAGATGGGAGTTGCCTGTCTCCGGCAGCTCTCCCACCTCGCTTCCCTGGAAGGATCCTTGGCACATGGCAGTGCAGGCTGCCTTCTGGATCCTGCTAAAATCCTGTTGCTGTTTCTGTAGCCTGTGCCAGGTGTCTCTTGAAGCCTTGCTATGGTTGCTGATGGAATTAAGGCTGTTAGCCTTAAAAAGGGAGTTTGGTAGAGACTTACTGAGCATAGAAGTATCAAACAAGCTTTCTGCTACTATCTCTGGCCATATCCCCCTCACTCTCTGATACCCTAGCACTGACAGCCCTTGGTACTGTCTGAGTGAGACATTGCTCAAGTATGGCATGCCAGCTGTTTCAGGGGTACATCTCTAGGCACAGAGCGCCTGCCAGTCCCTTTCCTGGCAGGTCCTATAGGCTGGTGTGGTGTGCCTGCTCCATTTCTGACCATACCTTACTCCTGTGGCTGTTGAAGGGTTTTTCTGTCATTGAGTGCAGTTGCTGAATGAACTGAGCGTGGTGGAGGCAGAACTGCTGTTGAAATCCTCCGACCTTGTTGGCAGCTACACTACCAGCTTGTGCCTGTGCATCGTGGCTGTGCTGCGGCACTACCACTCCTGCCTTATATTGAACCAGGACCAAATGGCTCAAGTCTTTGAAGGGTAAGGGAATCTTCCCCTCACTGTGTGGAAGGAAGCAGTATATCTTCTGGTGGCTTGTAAGGGGCAGGGATATATTTGTATCCTTCCTAAATGGCAGCAGCTTTGTGTCTGGAAACTCAGCTCGTGGAATTTGTGGGGAACAGGATATGTTGCCCACCAAACACTGCTGCTGTGAGGTTAGGAAGATACCTGTGTAATGAGGTTATTCCTTCAGATTTTCTTCTTGTAACCCTGCAGCAGTTATTTTTGTCTCTGTGCAGTCTGTGTGGGGTGGTGAAACATGGCATGAACCGCTCAGATGGCTCCTCAGCAGAGCGCTGTATCCTGGCTTATCTCTACGACCTGTATACCTCCTGCAGTCACCTCAAAAGTAAATTTGGGGAGCTCTTTAGGTGAGTATGAGCCTGGTGGGATGCAGTGGGTGCTGACCAGTGTAGAACCTTGGCTTAAGCTTTGCTTGTAATCTCGTTTGATGGTGTTGTCCCTGGGATCCTCTCAATGGGGAACTGAAGTATCAGGTGTTTCACAGGCAGTACTTACCCGCATATAATTTTATATTGTCAAGTTGGTTTTAGTACATTGCCTTCAGTCGTCCTCTGCGCCTCCAGAGGTCTTTTCTCATGCCACTCCTAAAGGGTAGAAGTAGAGAGGTCTATTCCTACCAAATTGATGACTGAGCAGTAAATTCTAAAGGTTGTTCTCTGCTTGTGCTTAGCTGCCTAATAATCTTTAGACTGCTTCTGAACCTGCTCTGCTTGGTTCTGGGTTTGTTCCTTTGCATTCCTCATCCTTCTGCCCCTGTTGGCTCTTCAGGTTCTGCTCTGCTGATGTTGCCTCCAGGCTCCATCCCATGGGCTTACTTTACCATGTGGCCTTTTGCGCTTTGCAGTTCTCTTGGGAACTCTTCCTCTCCAGCTTCTCCCTTAGCAGCCTAGAGATGGGAGTACCTGTATCTTCCTGTCTTTTTACTTTACGTGATCCTGGGAAGGGTGATTCTCCTGACTGTTTCCCAGTGCAGTGCTTCACTTTGTCTTCTCTCACAGCCCCTGCTCTGTACTGGTGTTTTCAGTGCAGATATGCCACAGGGACATCTAACCCTTGGTGTTGCCCTCCACTGAGGGGTTGTGAGAGAGGCTTGTGCCTTGCTGTGGACTGGCTAAACTCTGGGCTGCTGAGAGCCTTTGAATACAAATTCAAATCCAGATATGAATCTGGACTGAACTGAGAGCAAGAGGGAGTGCTGTGGCTGCAGGTGCATTGGAGTTCTTTGACAGAGTCATCACATGTACGGAAAGGAGAATCCTCATCTTAGCCTAATTGAATTCCCAAAAGCTGTTCAGCAAGGCTTTAGAAGTAAATGGCCACAGATGAAAAGGAATATCCTCTAGCAAGCAGCCAGTAGGTTAGAGATGAAGTGAAGGAATGGGAAGAAGTTAATAGTTTGAGGTTGATCCTTTCCTGAGGAGTCCTGAGGACTTCGCTGGTGCTTATGCTTCTCCTCATTGGAAGTTTTATGAGTGGCTGTGTCAGAACTTTTCATATAACTGTTGTTCAGCATATCGCAAGAGAAGGTGGCTGCAGATTGTTGTAGTAGGGCACAGTGATGATGACAAGGTGATAAACTGGCAGATGAAATTAATCATAAAATAATTGCACATAGGATTGTCGTTGACCCCCTCTAAATTCTGTGTAGGGATGGATATATACTGCTCTCTGAGCTTTAATAGATGCATAATTGAGAGTATCAGAGTGTTCAGTAACAGTCAGAAATGAAAACGTAATATTGGATACTGTTTGGAAAGGAACAGAGATCAGATCAGAGAGCATTTTTAGATCATCTTTTAAGTCATGGTGCAATCATGCCTTGTGGTTTGGAGCAATAGACTCCAAAAAGCATGAAATGAAGTTAGGCCCAAAGGAGGGTGGATATATGACCAGAGGTTTGGAATGACTTATGAGGAACTGAATCTCCTCCCCACAGAAGAGGTGATCAAGGGGAATGATAAAAGTTTGTAAATTGCTGTTGGTATGAAAAATAAACTGAACGTTCCTTTTGTTTTGTAATAAAAGCACAAAAAGGAATGAAGAGAAAATAACAAATGGTAGGTTCAGAACAAAAGAATAAACTTCATAGTTATCGTGGAACTCATTCCATGTTGTGAATGTAAAAAATCTGTGGGATTCAAAAAGTAGGTGGGCAAATTTTCAGGAAGATGTGTTGTGGAGAGCATTATGTTCAACTGAACATCTGTGAGCCCGAAGTTGCAGCAGGATGGTGAAGGTTGCTGAAGCAGTATTGCCGCGTGCCTGCCTTGCTCTTAAACTCGTCTCTGGGCATCAGCTGCTCTGACACTAGGGGCTGAACTATGTGTTCCCCCAGTCTGAACTGTAATTGCAATTCCTGTGCTATGTTCATCCAGTCCACAGGTAACTTCCAGGTGCTTCCACAACAAAGGACCAGCTTCACTCTTCTGGGAGAGACTTTGTTGGTACACAATGATATTGAGCTTCCCATGTTCTTGCCCAGAGAGGACTTGTCTTTCACAGGATTGCTTTACTTATCAGTTCAATAGAAGCTTACATTTTTGTATTCCTAATCTTTCCTGTCCTGTTTAGTGACTTCTGCTCCAAAGTGAAGAACACAATCTACTGCAATGTTGAGCCATCTGACTCCAACATGCTATGGGAACCAGAGTTCATGATTGACACTATTGAAAATCCATCTGCACATAACTTTACATACACCAACCTGGGCAAGAGCCTCAATGAAAACCCAGCCAACCGCTACAGTTTTGTCTGTAATGCACTTATGCACGTGTGTGTGGGACACCATGATCCGGACAGGTGAGAGGCAGAACTTGCACAGTTCTATCAAGATAGTAAAATCTTTAGGTGAGGGTAAGAAAGCCAGTAGCCATTCCTTGGCTATCTTGAGGTGCGAAGAAGGAGGCACGAAGGCTGGGGTCTCTTAGAGAATCACTGACCTGATGACGTGAGTGAGTAACGAAGTTGACCTTCTGTTTTTCATTGTTTGTTTACCAGGGTGAACGACATTGCTATCCTGTGTGCTGAGCTAACTGGCTACTGCAAGTCTCTAAGCGCTGAGTGGCTGGGTGTGCTCAAAGCTTTGTGCTGTTCCTCCAATAATGGGACCTGTGGCTTCAACGATCTCCTCTGCAATGTTGATGCAAGTGCAAACATTCAAAAGGGGAAAAGGAATTGAAGCAGGAGTGGAGGGATTCCTTGGGAGAAGGCAGAAATGAACAAGGGATGGAGGCTTTGTCTCCTGAGGACAGGGGAAGGCTTTGAAAACCAGGGCTACCTTTTGGCGTTGTACCTTTTGCAGCCTGGGCTTATTGTGGACATTGACCTGGGGTTATGGGTCCTTCTACCCCCCAGCTCCTAGGTGAGCTGAGGAATTGCTGACAGAGGGAATGAGGCAGAGGTTGTTGTGATCACTGGCTGGTATCCTCTCTTTCAGGTCAGTGACTTATCTTTCCATGATTCCTTGGCGACCTTTGTTGCCATTCTCATTGCCCGGCAGTGCTTGCTGCTGGAGGACCTGATACGTTGTGCTGCTATCCCCTCACTCCTCAATGCTGGTAAGTGCATCCCTGCAGAAAGTTGGTTTTCAATCTGAGTTCTGGCCTAAAGGCCTGTGCTTGAAGGGTACTTTGTGAACTCCATAGTTGTGAAACATGACTCCAATACTTTTGTAGGATGGTACTTAAGAATTGAGCTTTTTGCTTTAGAGAGTTTCTGGCCTTTTGATTTCTATCAAAAACTGGTTGTGCTGAGGCTTTTCAATGTCTTGTTCTCTGGAGTTCGTGTGCAAGCTGAAATAAGCACAGAGAGATGCGATCAGCCACATTGACCAGCGTACTCGTCTCTGGACTTCAGCAGTACTCCTCCCACTGCTGATGTGGTTCAGCTTAGCATTTTGGATAGAGCAGCCAGCTAACCAGCTGGGCCCACAGCACCTGAGTCACTCTGCCTTTACTCTGCCTTCCTAGCTTTGCTCAGGGGTTTGCAATACTCAAGACTCTGACCGGGTGAAGTTGGGAAGATGGAGCAAGCAAAATGCAGTGCACATCACTGGGGATAATACTGATTGATTTGCTCACTTATATGTTAATTGCTGCACGTGCTCTATATTTGTAAATACAATTAGGCTGCTGCAGCTTCTCAACTGTCTGCTTCAGGGCAGTGCACTGTGAATAGCTTTTGAATTGAGAGTCAGTGTCCCAGTGCTTAAGAAACCTCAGTGGACTGTTCTCTTTACATAGCCTGCAGTGAACAGGACTCAGAACCAGGAGCACGCCTGACCTGCCGGATCTTACTTCATCTGTTTAAGACTCCACAGCTGAACCCATGCCAGCAGGATGGCAGTAAGTGAATGGAAGTAGAACCTTTCTTTATTGTGAAAGTACTGAGGCTCTTGCACCCCAAGAAAAGAAATAGTGGGCTTATGATTAGAGATCATAACCTGCTTGCTTTGAATGAAGCAGGCAAAGCCTGATAAACTACTTTCTGCCGAGAACAAAGAAGAATGTCCTTCCATTTATGTCATTCCATGGTATCCTGGCATGTTGGGGAGGAGGCCTTGGAGGCAGAAAACTAGCCAGTAGAGGTGGCCTTGCTGTCACTAAACCATTAGAGTAATGATCACTTCTTTTTTGTGTTGAGCTTTGTATAGCTTCTTAACTTGGTGTCAGAAGCTGCTATTTTACAGCATTCCCTTTTTGTCTGGAAACAGTCCAGGAAGCTCTGGGTTTGGCTCCTTATCAGTATCCTGATAGCTCAGATCTCTAAACTCAGCCTGTAATCCAGTTAGGGTAGTGTTTGAACTTGAATTCGTGCCACAGGCACTGCTTCCCGTTTGGATATCATGGTTTAGTTTCATGATTGGCACTATGCTTCATGAAACTTAGTTAAATGGATCCCATGTTAAAGCTGGGAAAAGGACTTGCCTCAGGACTCTCTGTGCTGGATTCTGCTGTACTGGCTAGCATATAATTCAGGCAGCTCTGGATTTCTCTCTTGCTGGGTATTGCCCTTCCTCATTGTCCTCTGCAGACAAACCCACGGTGGGAATTCGCTCTTCCTGTGACCGTCACTTACTGGCAGCTTCCCAGAATCGTATTGTGGATGGAGCAGTCTTTGCAGTGCTGAAGGCTGTCTTTGTTCTGGGTGTGTACCTCTGTTAGCTTGAACCTCTCAGAAGGTTTTAATAGGGGGTGGGAGAAAGGCACTGTATTTCATGCTTTTGGCTGTGTAGAAGGCCAGAGGAAATCTGTTTTGGTGGATGTGTGCTTGTATGAAGCCCTTCGGTTGACCCGTAGATATGTTTCATATCAGTTAGCTGCAGAGAGAGTTTATAAAAGATCAAGATACCTTGTGGGTCAGTCTGGGTTTAGCATTGATGGTTGAGTGACACTTGTGCTTTTCTTGCAGGAGATGCAGAGCTGAAAGGCTCTGGCTTTTCCCACCTTGGAGGTGTTGATGATCTCATGGATGATGAGCTGGGTACCAGGAAGTCCGGTGGTCGGGTAGTAACTGTAGAAACTGCTAGCTTGGATATTTATGCCAAGTATGTACTAAGGAGTATATGTCAACAGGTGAGTCTGTCCCATCTCTAGATTTGTCCTTACCCCTTCTGCAGCAAGATATATGCCATATGATTGGGTTTGGCGGGTGTTTCTGTGAAGAAGCTTCTGCCACGTGATGGTGCAAAGGATTGCTCACTGTTAGCAGAAACCAGAGCGACAAGCAGTTGTCAAGAATTGGGTGTTGCAGTATGCAGGGACTGCCCATCCCCTTTGCTTTGGCAGCATTACAGAGCTCATGTACAAGAAGGGGAATGCTGGGAGTAGTTTGCTGAGGTGTCTGCTGGAGTCAAAGAAGATAAGACAGTTTGTAGAAATGATAAATGGTGCCTTTCAGAATGCAGCTTAAGTGTTGCTTTGCAGCTAGACTGTTAATGTATCCCTGGACTTTGCAGTGCCCTGTTTAGTTAATTAAAGGAACAAAAACAAAAATCCTCTGCTTAGCCTAATCTGACAGTATCAGTGTTTCTGTTGCTCTGTGGAAAACTGACATTTGAGGGACTGAAACCTGGCTAATAAGGTACTTGGTTGCAGAATGGAGCAGCTGTTACTGCTACTGTATGAAAATGGGTGTTGCAGGTTGTCCTTGGTTGCAAATTTATTCTGTCAACAGGAAAGATGCAGAGTTACAATTAAAACCTATATTCCTTATTACTAATGTGTAAACACAATGCAGTAGTGCTGTGTTGTCTTTGTGCTTTGTGGTGGTGGTGTTCATTAGTTGGCTGGCTATATAGCAGTGTCCCAGCCCACCAAAGAATATTTGGAGCCACCTATTTATGCGTATAAATTCAACATACTTGGTGTTACTGAAAACTGGCTTGCAGTGTTGGCAGGAACAGATACTTGCTGGCCCCAGTCTATGTAGGAAGGGCTCACAGTAGGTAGAAAGAGTGTGTTTGTACATGAGGGAAGAGCGGTATCAGGTATCGCTCTTCAAACCAACTGTTAGCAGGACTGGTTATGTAGAAGTGAACATTACAATAGGCAGCAGCAAGTACCACCAAGTCATGCCAGAGCTGCAGGTTTCCTACAGCTGGAAAGGGCTGGTAAAATGATGCATTTAATTTTACCGTCTCCAGTGTGACCAGTGGATGCTCCAGGACTCACACTATCAATTCTGAAATGTCTGTAGCATTACTTAAACCATGGCTTGTGATTTCTGAAGCTCAGAAAATGCTGCATCACATATTTTGTAATAGACTTCATCATGAGGGAGTGTGGAAAAGGAGCAGGTGATAGAATTAAGTTAAAGGTTTCTTAGGTGCAAATGATTATGACTCAGTTGCTGCTCTGCCCTTAGGCCTGTTTAAATGAAGAAACATTATTGTGACTGGCCTTTTGAGAAGGTTGATTTCATAAAGCTGTGATAAACCACCACGGGAACCAAGAGGGAGGCTTGAGTCAAAGGTTTTAACTTGAATCTGGCAATTGGGATGGTGGGGTTGTCCATAGTGCTTGGAGAATGTGTTCATAGTGCTCTCCTGGGAAGAGATGGATGAGCAGCCTTTCAGTACTGTAAAGCCTGCAGAGGTGGCTGTTTTGTAAAGAAATACTGCAGAGAGATGCTACAGGTCCCTCAAGGTTGAAGATGGTAGTTGACTGTACCAATAAAGTGAATTAGAGATGAAGTCTGAATTCTTGCAGGAAGCTGAACAAATGACATAAAAGGTCTTCCCAAGGATATGCGTATTATGTAGGCAAGGAAGAGAAGTTTCAAGGGATTATGATGTAGCAACACTAAAGGAAATAAAGAAATACAGTAGGCATTGAATATGCAATAGGTCATGTGTATTGGCAAAGTGGGGACTTCATCTGGGATGAAGTTGAAGTTCTGGGCTGTGGATTCACAAAGATTTGAAACCAGAGATTTAGCCTTTTCAATCTGTGCTCTACTCAGTGCTTAGCATGCTGGCTGCTGCCGAGAGGGGCTGTTCCCAGCTTTCTAGGCTTAGCATCAGCAGCTGTGCTTCATGAACTGGGTCCTCATCTTTTCTCCTGGAGTTGTCACTTCTCAGTGGAAGAGTTTTCTGATCAGGCTCACTGTGCAGCTGCAGAAGTGCTTGTGTAGCAGTCCTGTGGAGATTTAAATTTCATGAATTTGCTTAATTGATTTTCAATGTGAAAAAATCCTGCAGTAACAAGTGCTGCAGTTAACTGTAAATTGTGTGAAGAAGCACCTACCCCATGTTTGGTTTGGAAACTGCTGCCTTTATTTTTATTGTACATTTAGGGAGCTCCAACTGGATTTGAGAGGCTGACAGGAATATTTTTCTGTCTACCTTCTCATGATTTATGACTGTAAGCGACTTGGGTCCAGTCAGTTGTTTTCCCGTCCAGGGTTTGAGAAGTAAAGTCACTGTTTTTTCCTAAGGATGGAGTGTTTTTTCCATCACAGCTTCTGAATTAAGGGATGTACTTTTCTGTAAGGTATGTCCTAGTATAGTCTTAGCTGCAGCCCTGAATTTCTTAACATAGGACAGCTCGAGGGCTTTGTTGTGCAGGAAATAGACCAAATAATTAAAAGCAATCCCCTCTGATCTTGTGAGCCCAAGTAGCAGTGTCGATAGAGCCTGGGCATGGCCAGGACTCTGTCCTGTTAAATCACACCAATATCTTATCAAAAGAAAGAGCAGCTACTGTGTTTCACCACTGCTGACTTGTCAGAGTTGATGTTTCCTCTGTTGTGATTGCTGTGCCTGATGCCTGCTGAATCAGGATAGTACAGTTCATGAAGAGAAATGATTATCAGGCATAACTGCACACTAATAAGGTTTTTATGAGTTTATGTTCCCTGCATCTCTCTGAGATTGAAAGCAGAGGCACCAGTTTGGAGTCAGACATCAGTTTGTCTGTGCTGACTCTGTCTTTGTCTTGCAGGAGTGGGTAGGTGAGCGATGTCTGAAGTCCCTCTGTGAAGATAGCAATGACTTGCAGGATCCTGTCCTGAGCAGCACACAGGCCCAGAGGCTGATGCAGCTGATTTGTTACCCCCACCGTCTTCTAGACAATGAGGAAGGAGAAAATCCTCAGCGCCAGAGGATTAAACGCATCTTACAGGTACAGGCTCCTGGCAGTATCTGAGTGTCCTGGTAATTGCCTGCTGTAGCATTAGAGCGGGGTTGTCCAAAATGCAGCCCTCTGAGGGGTCTGATATTCTTTATCACAGGAGCAGAAGGTGTGGGTTGAGGTAGATTGATGTGAGGTAAGGACTCATGAAGTATGCACGTGTGTTGCAGAATCTGGACCAGTGGACGATGAGGCAGTCCTCACTGGAGCTGCAGCTCATGATCAAGCAGACAACAAACAACGTGAGTTCCTGCTCAGAGGGACCATAGAGAGATGTGTGTTGACAGTGTTGAATTGGCTGCTTACGAGGTGGTGAGGAGGTGGCCTGGCAGAAGTGGGAATAAGGAGAAACTAAACTAAGAGGGTGTCAGCCCTGTAAAAGCAAAGCATGAGAAGGATGCAATGAGTCTGAGACCTGAAAAGCAGCAGACATGGGGAAGTTGGCAAACTGTTTGTACCGAGTTGAGCTGAATTGTGCAAGCCCCATCAGTGGGTGCTCTCGGAGTAGGACTTTGCTATCTCTTCTTTCCTATCTCCAGGAGATGAACTCCTTGTTAGAAAATATAGCCAAAGCCACCATTGAGGTATTCCAGCAATCAGCAGAGACCAGCTCTGCTAGCTGTGCTGGCAATGGAGTCAACAATATCAGTAGTTCAGCAAGTGCTACACCTGCCAGTAACAAATCCAAACCCATCCTCAGGTAGGTGTAGTCCCAGTATGTAGTTGCCTTGTATATACAGAAGTCTGAATTGTATGTTGGATGGCGAACTGGCTTTCTCTCCTGTGTTGTCACAGCTCCCTGGAGAGGTCAGGCGTGTGGCTGGTGGCCCCCCTGATTGCCAAGCTTCCAACATCAGTGCAGGGCCATGTGCTTAAAGCTGCTGGAGAAGAACTGGAGAAAGGACAACACCTGGGGTCATCATCCCGCAAAGAGCGGGACCGCCAGAAGCAGAAGAGGTGAGTCCTGGGGAAAGGGCAGGCAATGCTTGCTGTGCTGATCCCCCAGCCTGGCAGCATAGCTCCAGCTCTGTTCTCTCTGCAGCATGTCCCTCCTAAGCCAGCAGCCATTTCTGTCACTGGTGCTAACATGCTTGAAAGGACAAGATGAGCAGCGGGAAGGTCTCCTCACCTCTCTGTACAGCCAGGTTCAGCAGGTAGGTGTCTTGGTTCTCCCCTCACTACCCTTAAGGGCTTGCTCCTCCAGCAAGGCTGTTGGGCATGTCTTCAGGGATGTTGTCTGTCCGATTACATGCTCAATGCTGCAAAGATCTTACCCTGGTCGGTATGGGGTGCTTGAGCTGACCATCTGTTACTGGACAGTGGGCAGTACAAACTGCTCTATAAACTTGAGCATACAGTTTGTGAGGTCTGTCCTCTCTTGTACATTTCATAGATAGTAACGAATTGGCGGGAAGATCAGTACCAAGATGACTGCAAAGCCAAGCAGCTGATGCACGAAGCCCTCAAGCTACGGCTGAATTTGGTGAGCAGTTGCACCAAACCAAATGGGGTGAGGAGTTGCCTACTTCTGTCCTTCGCCTGGAACAGGCGCATGCTGGAGGGAGCTATATATGTTCTGAGGCAAGGAAGTAGGAGAGACACTTTGCTGCTTCTGGGTCTTGAGCTCTGAGGGAGATGGGGGTGAATGGAAGAACATCTTTACCAGGATAAAATCCACAGCCTTGGCCTCTGTTTTGGAGATGTGCCTTCCCATTTCAATGCTTTTGCATTCCACAGCACTACTGCTTGCATCTGAGGTTTGTCCTGCTGGCTGCAGGCTGGTTCAGTTCTCAGGAAGAATTGTAGTACAGGAGTTGCTCTTGTTTAAGCTCCTTTCTCACTTCTAAATTGCAGTATTTCTTTGTGGTCTCCTTGTGACTTAATTACTTTTCTGTGCCAGGTGGGAGGAATGTTTGACACAGTTCAACGCAGTACACAGCAGACAACTGAATGGGCTGTGCTTCTTCTGGACATCATCAGCAGTGGCACCGTGGACATGCAGTCAAACAAGTAACTTTCTATCTGACTTCTGATCCATTCTGATCCACTTCTCAAGTGAGGCAGTTGTTAGCATGGCCCTTTTTCTCATGTGAGCTAGCTATCTCTCTAAATTATTTGTCAGAAGTACTGTGACAGTCAAAAGAGACTTCAGGGTAATAGCAGGCTACAACCTAGGTCATAGGGTCCAAGTGCACTCTGACATATCCAGAGCGAATCTGGTTTTCCAGTTGCACAGAGGCAAGCAGGGGAGAGCAGCTGGTTTTTGGGGAAGGTGAATGGGTAGGCAGGAGGCCAGTCTTCATGTGTGATACTGCACTTGACTCAAGCGTGAGCACCCTGTGGTGAATAAACAAAAGGAGGATTAGTGTGGGAGGTTAGTCTGGAGAGTGCTTGGCACTCCTGACTGTTGGTAATCTAGTAATGTTTGATGTTACTATGATGATAGAGGCTTTATATCTGCTTCTTGGTGGCGCTGACCTTTCTGCTCTCACCAACAGTGAACTCTTCACCACCGTGTTGGACATGCTGAGTGTTCTCATAAACGGCACCCTGGCTGCTGATATGTCTAGCATTTCTCAGGGCAGCATGGAGGAGAACAAGCGGGCATACATGAATCTTGTCAAGAAACTCAGGGTGAGCAACACCAGCCCTGTATGGGAAGCAGCGTGTGATGTGTAGTGCTTGCAAGCTGTGCAGGTTTACCTGTGTCTCACAAGTAGTACTTGTCCTGTTGCTGCTGTTTAGATGAAGCAGTGAGGGTGACCTCAATGTCTGTGTAGGGCTGAAGGGTGAAAAGATGCGAGGTAATGCAGGGTTGGAAGTTGACACCAAACAAGTAGCATATGTGGGCTTTGGATGACTTTTCCTGAGCAATTACTCAAGTCTTTTCTGTTCCACTTGTGCAGAAAGAGCTGGGGGACCGGCAGTCTGACAGCCTGGAGAAGGTGCGACAGCTACTGCCACTTCCCAAGCAGACCCGAGATGTTATCACCTGTGAACCTCAGGGATCCCTCATTGATACTAAAGGCAATAAAATAGCTGGATTTGACTCCATCTTCAAGAAGGAGGTTAGTGAAACCTTTTTGTCTGCATCATTGCTCTTGAGTGCAGGTGTCACCTTGTCCTCTGATGCCTTGAGTCTACACAGCTTGAGAGGCATCTGTATGTAGCGTCTTGTTGCCTGTTGAGCTTGAAGGTGGCTAGCTGTACATAGACAAGTTGGCACATGACCATGTCCAAAAAGGGCAAAGCTGGGTGTTAAAGCTCAGTGACAAATGCTGCTATGGCCTTGAGAAGCTATTTAAACTTTGGTTTTGTACTTAGGGCTATATAAAGCATAAAGAGAAACCTGTAATCTCTGTCATGTAAGTCACTGGGCAGTACCAGCATGCAGAAGACTGGCAGAGATGGGATGAAGGAGACTGGCAGTTGTTGATGAAAGTCTTTGGAAATTACTGCATGTAGAAGAGCAGGGACCATTAATAAGGGCTCAGGCTGTTTACTCAGACACATGGAGTAGAGCCTGAAGAAAGCATTGAGTTTCCTGTACTCTCATAGGAGAAACAACAGAGACTTGGAGGTTCTTGTCTCTTTTGCTTTAAAGGGTTTGCAAGTCTCTACAAAGCAGAAGATTTCCCCTTGGGATCTGTTTGAGGGCTTAAAGCACTCAGCCCCCCTCTCCTGGGGGTGGTTTGGGACAGTCCGGGTGGATCGCAAGGTGTCTAGGTTTGAGGAGCAGCAGAGGCTTCTTCTGTACCACACGCACTTGAAACCCAAGCCCCGCAGTTACTACCTGGAGCCGTTGCCACTGCCCCCTGAAGAGGAAGAGCCTCCTACACCTGTGGCTTTAGAGCCGGAGAAGAAAGCAACAGAACCAGCCAAGTCTGATAAAACAAGTTCCAATCCTGCCACCTCTACTGAAGAACGCAAGAAGAAACAGAGCAAAACCAAGAAACGCAACCAATCTGCCAGCAAAACCGAGGTAATTGACTGCCCAACAGCTATGGCCCTCCCCATCTCCTACTCACAGAGCACTCTTCCTGAGGAGTCTGAGAGTGGTGTAATGGTGAAGATGGGATGTGTTTCCTCTCAGCTGGGAGTGCTGGAGCTCTGTCCCACTCTCTCTAGCCTGCAGCAGAGGAGACATTTCCTTAATACCTGATGGCAGGGAAGAAGGCTGCCCAGTTCAGATAGTGCTCTGGGCTTCCTCCTGTGGACTTTGCAACCCTTCCATGTTCTTCATCCATCTGTGAATTCCCAGTGGACATTGATCTTTTGCTCTTTCTTTGTCTTTGCAGGATTTTGTCTTGGGCCCTAGCCGAGGGGTTTCGTATGGAGTTGGTATGCCTACAGATCTGTTGCATCATCAGTCAGGAAGCACTATGTCAAGGCTGGCATATGGGCAGTCACCAGTGGGTCTCTATGCCCAGAATCAGCCTCTTCCAGCAGGTAGGTGCCCAGGAGAGGTGAGTGTATTGTGCTTCTTTGACAGCCTCTTGTAAGAACCACTTCTGCGAGATGGTCTTATGCAGGTCCCTCCACTTTTCCCCTACATCTCCCTCCCACTTTTGCCGTCATGTGTCTAGTGATGAGCAGTCATTCTGGATCAGCCAGAGCATGTGACTTGACAGCCTTTTTCTCTTCCTTTTGCAGGTGGCCCTCGCCTAGATACATCCTACAGACCTGTACGCATGCCACTGGGGAAACTAGTTCAGAGTCGTCCTCCCTATAGTGGTGTGCTGCCTCCAGGGATGGGGAGCATGATGGGCATTGACCCTTCTTACAAGCCAACAGTGTACAGACAGCAGCCTCCAGTGTCCCAGGGACAGATACTGAGGCAGCAGCTTCAAGCAAAGCTGGTAAGTCAGTGCTGGGCTCTTGCTGTTGCTAGGCCCCACAGTACAGCAAGCCCAAGCTGTTTGGTTTGCTGGGTTTGCTGTCCCTCCTAGCCAGAGCTCTCAAACCCTATCTGTTTCTGTCTGAAAAGTTGGTGTCTCCTCTGTCTATTCTTCTGGTGCAACACTGAGTGTATTACCTGCTTTGTGGGCCCATGTCACTAACATGGTGGAGGTTGTCACTGAGGTGCACAGGGACTGTGGCAGTGAGAGGGGCACATACCATCCTGGCTATGGAGGGGTAGGGATGTTAGTGGCCTGTTTGTCCCAGGCTGGGGTGAGGCAGAAGTCATTAGCATCTGCATGCTGTGTAGCAGCCCCATACCTTTAGGAATGAAGCTACTTGTCTGCTTTGGTGGGAGCTGCCCGAAAGAGAGCAGCAATGTCCTGCCCTTTGGGGATGTTGAAAAAAGTGTTTCTCTGTGGCCTTCCAGCAGGGCCAAGGCATAATGGGGCAGCAGCCTGTGCGCCAGATGGCTCCAACCCCATCCTATGGAGCACTGCAGCCCTCCCAGGTGAGTGGCAGTGACCACAGGTAAGACTTCCTTCTGTCTCCAGCACAGGGCAACATCTTCATTTCTGCTGCCAAATTCTCATTTACTGAGCACCATGAATCTGAATCCCAGAGATGGGCAGCCTTGTGATAGTTTTTACAAGAGGCTCATGTCCTCTTGTCCCAGATCTCTTTTGTACCTCTGACAGCATGACTGAAAAAGGCTTTTTGTTTCATTTCAGGGTTACACATCTTACGTCTCCCACATAGGCCTTCAGCAGCATCCCTCCCAGTCAGGCACAATGGTGCCTCCTACCTACTCTGGCCAGCCCTATCAGAATTCCCACCCCAGCTCTAATCCTGCCCTGGTGGATCCTGTTAGACAGATGCAGCAGAGACCAAGTGGCTACGTACACCAGCAGGCTCCTGGCTATGGGCACACCTTGGGCAATACACAGAGGTACCTCCCACCCTACTGGATGTTAATAAGCTGTATTTCATCAGACAACTCTAGCAGCAGTTCAGGAAGAGACAGTTCTCTGTGCTGAGTTCACAGCATCTAAATCATTTGCACTCTCAGGGGGATATCTTTTTCTAACTTTCAGTCCTGAAAAGAAATAGAGAGAGAGGATGAAATTTGGAGATGCTGCTAGTTTTAGGCAGGAGAGTGTTAGTAGCCAGAGAAAGAGGTTTTGGGAAGTATGAGAAAAATTACCTGAGATAGTTATAGTTTTGGTTTCAATAACCAGCAGATCACCTTCAAAGGGCTAGATGTGGGATTTCCACTGCTCCTGAGCAGGCAAAAATCCAGCATGGAAACCATGCAGAAAAGGGGGCCAAGGACTGTTACTTAGGGCTTCTAGAAAAACAGGCCCTTGAGAGGCCCTGGTGTCCCTCACCTTTCTGCAGAAAGGCAGCATGGATTGCAAAAGGGGTTGTTTGGGCCATCTCATTGACGGCAAAAGGAGGGTTTGGATTAAAGAAGCTGGCCACCCATCAGTGTTTTACTCCTTGAGCTTGTCCTTCTCTCTTGCAGGTTTCCTCACCAGTCAATACAGCAGGCCCCCATGATGAGTGGGATGAACCATTTGGGTCCCCAAGGAGTCCCCTCAGGAATTCGACCCAGCCAAATCCTGCCTGACCAGCAGCAGCAGCAGTACCTGAGGCAGCAGCAGCAACAGCAGCAGCAGATGCTGAGGGTGAGTGGTTGCTGACAAGAGAAAGGCTGCTGGACCTAGAGGAGGCTTGCTCAGAACTGCTTACCTCTGTATCAGCGATGCTCTGCTCTGCCCCTCTGAGTCAGGAGCATCAACTCTGTTCAGGCCTCTGTGTGACAATTTGCTAGTTGGTTCTTCCTTCCTTAGAACTGGCCATTTGGGATGGAGACATGTGCCTGCAATGCCTTTTGCCAGTCGCCCAGCATGAGCCAAAGGGAAGTTAGTAGCAATAAAGGTCTGCTTAGTCCGCTGTGGCCTGCAGCCACCTCTTCCTCTTCCAGCTGAGCTAAGAAGATTGTGCAGAAAGCTAGCTGTTAATGTTGCAGGCACTAGAAACAAAGTGAAAATCCCCCTGCCCACACAAGACATAGAGTTATTCCTTACAAGATCGTTTTTAGGGCTATAGCTGCATTTTCACAAGATCAAAATAAGCACTGGTTGCAGTATTCAGTGGCAGGAAATGTGGTGTGAATCAGTCCTTGTACTGCCGATCTAACAGTGGATGGTGAAAAACTGGTCTAAAGTGAGCTATTTAGACCCAACTTTAGGTTTGAAGAAGTTCAGAGGTATGTGTCGACTGACATGAGTATGGATGGATTTGCATTATGGTCTTACGAACATTACATGCTTATATGGTGTACAACTGTGAATACCTTTCTTGGAGTTACAGGAATGTTTTGAACTGACAGAAACACAGAAATAGTTTGGTTTGTTGGTGAGTTGCAAAGTTTAGCAAAAACCTGTAGAATATGGGGAGACTTTACATGGCGCACAGAGTGTAAGGCTTTGTATTCTGAGAGGGACCTGGGTGAGACAGTGGCTCCTGCAGAGAGCTGCAGTCCACAGTGTTTGATAATTGCTGCCTTGCACTGAACAAGAGACTGACCATAGGATGGTCAGCAGCTTTCAGTGCTTTTGATGAGAAGCACCACGTGACTATTCACTTGGTTTCTGTAAACGTTCTCCATCAGTCATATTTTGGAAAAAACGCATCTCGGCCAAGTTGCTTGCACTTCTCCTAGCTCAGTAACTTCATTAAACCTTCAGCTTTTAGCTGACATCGCTTGGATGCTTAAAAAAACCGTGGAGTGCCCGAAATCTCCCCTGTTACTGAGTCTCCTGCTGTGTTATCAGAGGCATACCAGATGCAGGGCAGACTCCTGGTGCTTGGGTTGACTGTCATGGTGCAGTGGCTTGTAGAAAGGACAGATGGCCTTTTGGTTTGTCTTGCCGTGGGTTGGTAGTCATCTGTTGCAAGAAGGTAGGACATGAAATCAGCAGAGGTGTCCTGGCTCATTTAGTCAGCCATGTGCTTTCTTGCAAGCCCAGGTCATAGCATCCATTTCAAGAACCTAAGTGGCCAAACTGGTTTAGGATGAAAATTCAGATGCTCTTCTACAAACTCATTCCCTTTCGCCTTCCTCGATGCATTTGTGACTGCTTCTTGTATCCAATTATTATTGTCTGCTCTGTCCTACTGTTTAGTGGCTCTTTCTGCTGTTTACCCAATGTATTCCTAAGCAGCACTTGCAGCTTCCATAGGTCCAGGTTTTTCTGACCTCTTCATAAAATGCTGTCCCTTCTCTTGGTTGTATTTTTGTCTGTTTTCTGATTCTGTTAAGGTTTGAACCTTACCCTTTTGAGCCAGTGGTTGAGACTATACCTAGCATCCCCATATTGGTTTTCTAGATCTGCTAGGAATTCTCTGTTGATCTGGATTTCAAAGCTACATTTGGCAGGTGGGAGAAATGTCTGAAAACTAGGAGAAATATAAAACATTGAAGAGCAGTAGGTATATTCTGACTCCAAGTCCAACATGCTGAATATTCTTCTCACCATAACTGGTTCTGTCAATATCTGTCAATCAGTTCTATCTGCATCCTTTTACTGAAGTGCAGCACTGGTTGGTGTGAGGGGCAGAGAAGGGTGGCAGCAAGACAAATAGAGGAGTTGGGGGATGTGACTGAGGTGGAAAGGCTGAAATAGCTGGGCACTGAGCTGGAGGAGCAGAGACAAGAGGAGAGAGAAAGCGACAAAGTTCTTGTCTTCAAGAAAAAGCCAAAACCCCGTTATTGTGCCTTGGCTGGAGGACAAGAAATGGTCTTCAGTCGTAACACTGGAGAGTCAGGGCAAAGATTAGGGAAACAGTAGCAGGAGTAAGTGTGACCTGCAGTGGATTGTGTACAGAGGTTATAGGAGCTCTATTGCTACCTCTGGGAAATTTTGGAGGGCAGGTCAGGCAAATACTCAGTGAAGCCAGTATTGCTGATCTTACCCAGGAGGCAGGGGAGGAACCAGCTGACCTCCTGAGGTAGCTCCTAGTAGTTTTTGGCTTTGGTTTCTTGCTTGCTGCTGGTCATTTCCCAGCTGGCCAGTAGACTTGTAGCTCTCTTCCTGCCATTTGTCAGTATCTAATCTTGCAGAAGAGCTTTATTTTCCTCTTACTGTATTTCTTGCCATTTCTCAGCCCAGGGCAGGGTCCTGGTAAAATTTGGGTAATTTAGGTACCTGCAGAGAAACTGATGTAAAAGGGTTATGTTCCTGCATGGAACATCCTTCCTCCTTGAGTCCTTCCTGTGTCCTGTTGCTGTGTGTATTGCCCAGACAGTTCCCTGATGGTCCCTTTTCTTTTGTCTTCACAGCAGCAACAGCAGCAGCAACAACAGCAGCAACAGCAGCAGCAACAGCAGCAGCAACAGCCACAGCCACCCCAGCCGCAGCAGCAACCCCAGGTCTCCACAGTGCCTCAGCCACAGGCGCAGGGCCAGCCCCCAGGGCTGGGGATGCAAGCTCTTCCCCCCCAGCAGCCCATTGTGAGTGTTCACTCAGAGGCAGAGGGACATGATAGTCCAGCACAAAGCCAGCATCCCTCTTTCTGCATCCCTCTTCCTCCTGCATCCCTCTTCCTCCTCCCCTACACTTCCCAGGGCTGTGTGTGTGCCAGGCGTGGTGGTGTGGCTATAACGACACTTCTTTCTTTGCAGTTCCAGCGTCAGGGCCTTCAGCAGACACAGCAGCAGCAGCAGACAGCTGCTCTGGTTCGACAGCTCCAGCAGCAGCTTTCCAGTAAGCCTTAGTGTTCTTGATCCTGTCTCTTGTCTCCTCCCCACTGTTTTCCATTGTCGGTACCCTGGTGTAGAGAAGCCAGGCTAAGCCAGACTGTCTGTCTGGAGGCCACAAATGATGCTGACAGGGAGGTGGCAGCAGGACTTAGAGCTCCTGGCCTGAGGGGACAGAGTAGCTGGGCAGGCACTGCTTGCCAGCTTGTGAGCAACCTTCCAAATGCTCCTGCAGAGGGATGAGGGAGCTGAGCCTTTGTAGGGACGGCCACAGAGTATGCCCGAAAGGAGCCAGTCTGAAGCTTTAAGGCATCCAAAGGTATTTCCTCTGCTGCTGCTGACCTCCAAGTGGCACAAGGAGGATGTAATCCTGGGGCACTCACTTGGTGGATGACCCAGAGATACTGTGATCGTGACAAGACTTCTTGGAGGCGGGGAGGGTGTTCTGGGAAGTCCTACTGCACGTTTGCTGTGTTTGCAGTGTTATGTGGGCCTCTGTGGCTGCCAGCACAGACAGGGTAATGGCATAGATGGTGTTCAGTCTGGCACTGTATTCCTATAATCTGCATTGAACTACTGGCTGGGGAATCTAGAAACAGAACCCAGTGTCTGTGCTGTTCCCTTCTGAATGGCCTGCTGTTTTACTGTCACCTCGCTGGCTTTTCTGCCATAAAAATGATAGACATGCCATGAAAATGCCCAGAAATGGACTGCCAGCGGTTTTGCAGTGCATTAAGTGTGAGGCTGTGCTAAATGTAATAATGTGTGGAATGGGGACTTGGAAATTGTGTTTGTATCGGAATGTGCTTCCCTAACAAAAAATGTGTAGTCCTTGTGACCCAAAAAAAACCCCTCCCCAAAGCAGCAGTTTTGAGTACTGTGTTTCCCACTGGTCTGGTTCACAAACCCCAAGTCTGTGTGAGGATTCCAGCCAGGACATTCAAGTACAGCAAGACCTCATATAAGAATCCAAATGTATAATAGCAGAAGAGCCATATTTTTGTATGCTCTGTGTACAGCAAAGAGCTGTTTTATGTGAACCATGTATCAGCATGCAGCTTCCATGCTTCCTCAATGGGTTTGCATCAGTTCTATCTGGAGTTCCTATTTGTAGTGTCTGGGATGGGATGGAAAGCAGGACATAAACCAGGAACAGCCTGTAGGACAGGGACAAGAATACTTTGGCCCCAGGATAGACTCTGTTAGGAGACTCCAGGGTATCTCTGAATGTGCTATTGTCCAGCAGAGTTGAGAAGGAGAGCAGTCTAACCAGGTTACCTTTTACTTAATCTGATTTAGGATCAAGCATGCTGATGGGGCTTCAGGAAAGAATGACAGAGTTCCATTGTAATGGGACAGTACTCAGGTGTCCTGTGAGCACTGTACATCATAAAGCATCAGTCCCAGCAGTCTGGAAGTTCATGATGTTCTTAAATACCATGTTTCCTGCCCTTTTTGTGCTATCTGGAAATCTTTTAGCATGTTACTTCATTTGTACTGAGATATACTGACAGGGGGCCAGGATGGTTGTCTCTGAAACCTTCACTGACTTTGGTTTCTGGGTGTGCCTCAGGATGGGTGTTTGACAGTGGCTGAGCAGTTGTATGCCTGCAGGTGCTGTGGAATATATAGGCTGTTTTTTCTTTCCAAATCGGAAAGAACTTATCCCCAGACTCACCCTCCCAGCTTGCTGCCACCTCTCAGGGTTTTGTGATCGTGCACCAGTTCTACCATAAGGGGTAGGGAGATTGCTCCTGGAGGAGCTTCAGCAACAGAACTGGCATGTTATCTGTGTCTTCCTCAAAGAATGTGGGTCTTGACTGTGGTGCTGCCTCAAGGCTCAGAGAAATGAGCAGAGCAGAAAGTGCCATAACAATCATACTTCATGCCTGTGACATGCTTGTCATTCTGTGCTGGTGGTGTGGGGAGAGGGATCTCTTTCCTGAACCAGACCTTCTGACTGTCTAACTCTGTCTTGACCTCAACAGATACACAGACACAGCAGAACAACAACCCGTTTGGACGCTACTGATCCGTGGCACTTCAGCCTGATTCAGGAGGCAGACATCACTGTGGACTGCACACAGCCTCTCCAGCCTGACCCACAAGCTGGGGCTGGCCCAACCTTTGTCCTTTGGCCAGTGCTGCTGCTGCCTGTCTCATAGGGAGGTGCCAGGAAGATGGTTTTGTTGTACAGAGAAAGTGTTTTTACTATCCAATTTCTACAGATGTTTATGGAGATCCCTTGTGGCTCATAGTCTCCCTCCCCACTTTAGTTTCAGTTTTTACTCAGTTTTTAGTATTTTTGTTAAAATAATGATTAAGACATTGTAAAATTTTGTATTTTATTTATACCAGATGAACCCTGTACTGCAGACATTCTTGGATGAATACAGAGAGCTTACTTTGCAAAAGAAGCGTGTATTCAGAACCTACCTTTCCTCCTCAGCACTCCACCCAGTACAGCCCCTCAGCACCTCTACACATGGTCTCTTTTCCTCAGTAGAACTAGTGTATGCCTTTTCAGCTTTTGTGAATGGCTGAACAGTTTGGTTTGGGAAAGAAAGGCCTTCTTCCCTGTTTGTCTCATGAGCTGGCGTTCCTGCTCTCGCAAGGCTTTGTGCAAGCTTTGTAGGATTTGCATGTTCTGGAGTTTTACTAGTGGCATGTTCCGCCAGGACAGAGGTACAAAGCAAAGAGGGACTTGCATTGCAGGGTAATCCTGAGCCCTGACAAGCCCAGCTTCCCGGGCACGGCAGGTACTGCGGCTCAGGTTGGTACCTGTGCGGTCTAGGAGGAGCTACAGACCAAATGTGCTCGCAGTACTCTTTGCAGCGCAGTTTTGCTAATAAGCACCAACGCTCCTCTATTCACTCCTTCCTGACAGCCACAGTGCTTTGTCTGGATGGGTAACATGCTGCATTCTCAACTTTTGACCTGGCTAATGCAGCATGCTGGCATGGAGTCATATCTCTGTCTCTATAGCAGCCTGCTCTAGCTTAGTGCTTTCTGTTCCTGCTGTCTGTTGGAACCTGGAAACCACCATCACTTGCACCTTTCTTCTCTCTTTGATTCTTCTTCAGCAATTTGCTTATGGACCATTTGACCTGTGGTTCCTCTGGTAGCTTTTCTTGGCCAATGTCTTCTTCTGTCCCATCTGTGTGGATAGGGTGAGGTTCACAGGGACTTACCGAAAAGCTACCCTTGCTCTTAATCTGAGGGCACATAACAGTTTTGTAGGGTAGTTCAGGGAGTGGAGAGGAAGGGAGGTGTGCTGGGGGGTCTAGCCCTCAGACCCATGTGTTGGCAGATGTGCCTCTGTCTGCTGCCCTGAGCACTGGATCTGCTCATCTCACACTGCATGTCCCCTGTATCTCTGTAGGCTCCTGCCACCTTGCTGCAGGTGGGGTAGAAGATGCTGGCCAGGCCTGATGGAGATGGGCACTCTTCCCTGTTCAGGAGGCATGCATAGGGCTGCTTCCTCTGTGCATCCCTGCTTGTTCCCTTCTGTACGGGTCAGACTGGGAGCATCCAGGAGCTGGCTGCGACGTCCCCTCACACTCCAGGGGAGACATGTGCTGGGGGCTCTGCTTTCCTGCAGCCTGTGCTGGGTGACCCAGGAAATGGAGCCCTGCTCACTGCTGTTTAGGAGGGCTGGGCAGGGCAGGGGTGCCTGGGGCCAGCAGAGGCCACTCTGGGCAAGCTGGGCGCTGGCTCTGGTCAGCACAAGCCCCTTTTCCTGGTGTGTGCAGCCGGGGCTTGCAGCTCCCTCCTTGCCAGCCCTGGGTGGCTGCTGGGTCTGTGCCAAGTGGCATCTGCATCCACACGGTGTCTGCATCCATGCAGTGACAGAGGTGGGAGGAGGAGGGCTCTGCAGCAGCCAGCGCCAGAGTGGGATGGCAGGAGGCAGCACAGCTCTGGGCAGGGATGCTGGAGAGAATGGAGTTGGGTGCTGCCCTCCTGCTTTGTGTCTGGTAAAAGCACCCCAGGCCTGCTCAGCCTCCCTTGGGGAAAGGGGGTGGTTTGTCCCTTCCTGGGGCTGGGTGCTGGTGTGGGGTGAGCAGGACTCAAGAGCTCCATGGTGGTGGCAGACCCAGGGCTCCCGCTCTCAATCTCTGGCTGCCAGAGGTTTCCGGGGGGGCAGGAGGCTGCAGCGGGCTGTGGGGCTGGGGCACGCTGGGAGCTGTGCTCTGCCCATGCTGGCTGCATGCCTCGGAGCCGCTGTTGCTGTGCTGCACATTAGCGCCGAGCAGCTGCAGCTTCCAGCAGGTCTGACGGCTTCCAGCCCTCCTCTAAATGCTGCTCGTGAAAGAGCCGGAGGCGACCGGGGGCGGGGGGGCTCATTAGATGCTGCCCATTGAGTAGTGTGAGCAGCTGCCCTGCTGTGGCCACTGGTCCGGCGTGGCAGGGTTTGGTGCTGGTTCCCTGGAGCAGGGGAGCAGCCCAAAGGGGTGCCTGCGCAGGGTCCATAAGTAGCGTGGGTCCCGCACGGGGGGAGAAGCCCGAGGCTGCACAAAGGCTTGGCACGGTGGGGAGATGGGCGGACCGGAGCCGGCTGTGTCCCACGCAGTCCCCCACCCACTCTGCCAGTGCCCAATGCTCCCATGACCCTGTCCTGGGCTGGTTTTGCCTGGCAGTGGAACAGAGAGTGCCCGGTCTGCTGTGGGGCGGTCCTGCACTGGTCCAGGGGCCCCTTGAAGATGCTTCTCAGGGCTGATGAACCCTGATGGGCACTAGGCAGGGTTGTGCATCCATCCCACAAGGTACTGGACCATGTTGCCTGCTCAAGGGCATACAGAGTTAGCTTTGTGCTCACCTTGGGTGCAACAGGCTAGCAATTGGTCAAGCTGCCACCCCCACTCCCTGGGAGAGGGTGTGGGACAGGAAAGCTCGGACCTGTTCTGCTGCAGCTAAAAGGTGCTGGGGCCGCTGAAGTCCACCCAGAGCAGGGTGCCGGGGATCTCCCTGCGGCTGGATGCTCAGCAGCCCAGTGCGTGTGCTGGTGGCACACGGGAGCGCTGGCACAGGTGCCACATGAGCAGCTCAAACGGGAAGCAGCGGCTGCTCTGCAGAGCCGGGGTAGGGTCTGGGTTGCAGCTCTGTCAGCAGGAGCGAGGCAGAGCCCAGCTCCCGTCGTCGGGATCAGAAGACGTGGAGGTGTCTGCTGGTAACTGCATGTCCTCTTTGATCAGGCATCGCAGCCGCCTCTGTCCTGGCTACAGCAGAGAGATGCAGAGACCAGACGTATCCAGCAGGACTCAGATCCATGCCCTGTTTCAAATGATCTCTAATCCCATTAGGCAGCACTGGAGCAGAGATAGCCCCCGCCATGGGCGGTGGCAGGCTGGAGGAGAGGCGGCTCCTGTCAGTAGGCTCTGGGCGAGGGGAAGACATACCCCACAGGGGAAAGGGAAATGACCAGAGGCGCTGGGTGTTGCTGCACGGTGCTGCCGGGGCCTGTGGGGCTGTGGCTGCTGAGCCTACAGCTCTGTGCGTGGAAGGGGGTGGGCAGGCGCCTTTGCCTGGCCCCAGGGATGAGGCTGGGATGGGACATCGCTTACTGGGATCTGGCCAATCCTCTCTGAAACAGCTGGACGCTGAAGAGCAGTGGTAGAGGCTGGGGCTGCTCCCCTGGCATGGGGCTGGAAGGCGTGGGATGCTGCGGGTACAGGCAGGTGTACCGGGCTACAGAGCGTGGAACTATGCCGGACAGGGGGGCAGGACCCGTGCAGAGGAGCGGGGGAGGTACAGGATGCAGTGGGGCAGGATTCCTGGGGTGGTGCAGGGTGCTGGGTGGTGCGGGATGGCGGTGCGGAGATACCCGGGGTGCTGCAGGGTGTCCGGGTAGCAGCGATTGCCGGCGTGGGGGTGCTCCTACAGACGGGGCCGTTCGAGACGGATGCAGCGCGCCCCGGGGTGTGAGCGTGTCCGGTCAGGCCTGGGGGGAGTCACGGTGGCCGGGGGGTG